>JAPYZR010008325.1:0-10434 GCA_030522945.1 Trichopria nigra | reverse complement strand
AAAAAAAAAAAAAAAAAAAAAAAAAAAAAAAAAAAAAAAAAAAAAAAAAAAAAAAAAAAAAAAAAAAAAAAAAAAAAAAAAAAAAAAGAAAAAAAAAAACAAAAACAAAAACAAAAAAAAAAGAACAAAAAAAACAAAAAAAAATACAAACAAAAAAAAAACAAAAAACAAACAAGGAAAATGAAAAGATGTATTTATAACATCGTAGTTATGAATATGAAAGTACATATGCTTGAAGTACAACAATGTATAATTTTTTGTAAACAATTTAATTGTAATCATTACAAAGAAAAACATTACATTAATTAGTAACTTAAATTTACATCATTCTCTGGACGTATGGTGTAAAAGGAACAAAAGCGAAAAAAAGAAGAAAAAAGGAGAAAAAAGAAGAAAAGAAAAAAAAAGAAAAACAAAAGGGATAAAAAGAAAAAAACGAAAAACAGCCGATTTACTTTTATATATATATAATAAGAAAAAAGAAAATAAAAAAAAAACAGATCCTAACCTTAACCTTAACCACCCTAAGCTTAAATGCCACAACAATCCTGTTCCTCAACTTTCCTAAAACCATTTTACACGAGTATTGATAATTCCTCGGATATTATATTCTATATACATTGATCAATTTGGGTATACCTGCGATGACGCTGAAGTGTCCATGACGTTAAAATGAATCGATTCGATAAAATGTCTAGACGATAAAATGAAAGAAGATGAAATGGATATATGTGCATAATAGGTCAAGGGCGGCGATATCATGCCCAATAGGTCCGCTCCGGTAAATTCGAATTTGATGCATATAACGTCGAAAAAAGATATATATATTCATGTTGAAATATGATAACTTCATTTGTCGTGTAACTCAGGATGACAGAATATTGAAAAATATCGATTAAACGGTCCCACCACCATCTTCTGGCATTAAATAGGAAATGCATGAATTAGACAGAGATGTTTCTATATACATTTCCGAGCAACGTTTCTCAAGCGCGAAAGCGCATTTACAAAACACCCGAATTCTTTCGAGCGTTAAAAAAAAAATGACGAAATCAAGTTTTCGCCACGTTTTCAATGCCTTTGGGCGGCTTACGTTTGTAACATTGATTAAGTACACTTATGCAAATGAGCTCGTTTATTTACTTTCATTAGTACACATTCAGTTATTATGTCTTTTCTCGACCTGTTGCGCAATTCCCGTTTTTCAAACTCGGCGCGAATGTGCATATCAAACGATCTATAAAACCAAGTTACGATTTTTATCGTACAAATTGCCTCTCTCGTGTATACTATTTTCTGTCATCATTTCGCTCCATTTGCTCATTTTCTCTAATTCAATTTTAAAGTACATCTTCAAAGTCGTTCACTACCTGACAATTTCAAACGTATTTACGTATCGCTTTCTCGAAGATAATTGTACTTCCCGACACCATTTTGTTGTTGAATCGACAATGGATTTGTTTCTGATCGATTTCCTTATCGCTTACCCTTATTATCACTTACCGAATCCCTCGTCTTTTCCTTAGGAAAGCTTTGATTTAAGTTCTGACATTAAGTCGGCTTCCGATCACTTTATGTGCCGGCATTAATTTTATTCCTATATATATATATAGACCTGATTTTATTGCTATATACTTTTCAATGTTGTTTTTCAGTAATACCAATTTCATGTACAGTTTCAACGCATCCGGCTCGAAGGAAACCGGATTGTCATTAAGCGGGATCGCCACCGCCGCCGCCGCATCGTTTTCAACGGCTGCTGCGTCAATATAATAATCCCGCTCGCTTTTATTACTATTTTCTAACACGAGCTCCTTATCAGGGCAGACTTCGTTAATTATTTATTTTTAGCCTAAACAAATAGCTCGCATACGCATCGTCGTCGTATTCTCCGATATATCTTCCGAAAAATAAAAACGCATGTATTTATTTATATTATTTCATTTGCTATACAATATATCATTTTTCCCCTGTTCAATAATTACGACAATGTTTACTATACAAGATATTGAGTTCGAGACTCTTTTCTTATTCTTTTCACTTGTAGTACTTTTTTTCTTATACATATTCATAATAATTCAAACATTTTCTGAGAAACTTTTATTATCAAAGATCCCCAACGATAAGTTTAAATGAACTTACACTGGCCATTCAGTTCATCTCGGTCAAATTTGATAGTAAAATTTCTCGCTCTTTCGATTGCTGACGTCTAATAAAGAATATGGGGGGCTTTCCATGTAAAAAAATGAAGCAGACATCATTACTCTTCATTGAACATTAAGTCATCAAAATTTTAAATCACTATTTACAATTCACCAAGCCCATATATAATATATATATATTACTTAATTTATCCAAAGAAGCAATGATATCCTGAATCTTTTCCTTAAACAAAAAAAAGTGCAATCCCAATGAATTCTCGACCGATTCGAAACACGTATATACATTCGCGAATCGATAATTAAAATCTCGGCCTATCGATCACTGATTTACGTGGGAGAGTGAAGGCGAAATAACAATGTTCGATCCTTCTACCGTAAAATAATAGTAGCGATGGTCTCTCGATTCGTTCAACGAGGAAATCACGTAAAGCCAACAGAGGAAAAGGTCCCTGCGGGGGAATGGGGGGAGGGGGGAAGAGTCGAATAAGAAAGCAGGTAGCTCGGACAAGCGGGAAGAGACACGGATCGAGATGGCGAAATGAACAAGAGCGGAGAAGATGGGTCCAGTCGAGAGAGAAAGAGTCCACTTTGGAAACCGGGCAAAGTGGTCCAGCTTATACTTGCAAATCGCGGGAATGGAACGAGTCCAGACATGCGAAACGAATCATTGGCCACCAGAGCGCGTTCCTCTATATATATATAGATGCCAATTCGTCCATCCACGAGAGAGAAAAATTCATCTCGAAAATTCCGAGGGAATTTCTGTGAGAGCGTACGCGGACCGTGAAGGATTTTCAAACACCTGAAAAAAAAATATATATCTATATATATATTATACTCTTTTAGCCTGTCGTTAAGGGGTACGCGCGCGTAAAATAACGAAGGAATTCCTTTATTGCCGGGGAACCGTTCGATGATGTCAATTATGTAAGTACGTAAAATACGGGATACAAATTTCGGGACGCTATTCATTGGATACGATCCTTAAACAAGAATCCAAGTCAGTTTATATATATAAATGAGCGTCCAATCGGAAATATACGTAACGGGATTTGCTTGTTGGAAACTTATTATTTAATTGACATTTTCCACAATAAATTGTGCGTTTGTTGGAGATGACTGGCGCCCTCTTTAAAGATCATTAGGAAATTGAGGCTGACCACTGAACCATCAATTTTAGAGAAGACGAGATTTGAAATTTGTCAAATCACGGTGAAAATAATTAGTTAATGACACGCGTTTCAATGAAAGCCCACTAGATGGCGACGTAACTCGCCAGTGGCATAGTCGGCAATTTGTGTGATTAAACTGCAGCTTCGAGAATATATGGAGAATTGACGTAATCGCAACAATGAATAGTCTGTCAACTACTGTCGAGTACTTGCGATAGTAAACGAAACGTTTCGGAATCGGTAAATTTAAAAATAAATACAATTTTCGTAGTATTGTTAACTTTGGAAATAAAATTTATTTGACTTTTATAAAAGTCAAAAATTTATATAATGACTTGAACCACTAAGAATATAATGAACTGCCTTTTAAAGTAAACTAACTCTTAAAGGGTCCGCTAGGTGGCGACGTAACTCGATAGCGGCAATCGATTCTTGTATTCTTATATTACGATTTGAATAATAAAAATTTCTATTTTTTATATGTGTTGAAAGGTAAATGTATAATAATAATTGTTTAATAACAAACCGGAAATCTTCGAAATGTTTTGAAATAAACTTGAAAATTACAGATAATTTCCGGCGATCGAGACATGGTAAAACCTCGTCCTTTTCTGGACTTTATAGTTAAGAAGATTCAAAGACAATGTGTGTCGGAAAGTCAGAAAAAAATCACTTCTCAATAAACGGTAAAACTAGAAAAGCTCTTAATACCGTAACATAGATCAAATATTACAACGTTCGAACATTTGCTCATTTCTATCTTTTTTCTATTTTGTTTCGCGCTGGGAACACAGGTGCACTTCTAGTCGAAGATGATTCATCTCTATTTCCACTACTTTTAGCTCTTTTCTCTATACAATTGTTCTTATATTCTATATTTTCTCGAGTCTAACGTATTTTTTTTTTTTTTTTTTTTTAATATTCCAGTACGCACTTGATGCATCTGAAGCTTTTAACGATTCAAACGATATGCCTATAGTAATGTTAAAACGTTATTAAATGTAAATATCGTGAAAGGAGAAGAAGGAATTATTTTTTTTTTTAAATTCAACAACAAAATTTAATTTTTTTAAACAATTCTTACTTACCATACGAAATTTGTTCTTATCGCACTTATTGAACAAAGTTTACGAAATTAAATTTTCCACGACTTCGTTCCAAAACAAGAATTAATGATTTTTCTAAATAATCAGTTATGAAATTAATTCGTGACGTTTAAAAGAATTGTTACATAATTGTTTTTTTTTTTTTTTTTTTATAGACAATTAAACCTGATTTTAATTCACATTGCGATAAAATGTTTTCCTCCAAGTCCTAAAGGATTTTGAATGGGGCTTGAAAAATATTCCCAATTAAGAAATTATTTAAACCAAAGCAAGAGTGCATTGTAAAATATTAAAAAGATACAGAAAATATTAAATCGCTACTTCTTATCTTTCTTTCTTTCTTTCTTCCGTCAAAGGAACAGCAGATAAATCTGTCCTATTCTTTGTTTCCTTCGATGATTTATCCCCTTAATCGGATTCATATATACGTACACATACATACATATACATATATATATATAAAAGATATTATTGCTATTAATATCACAAAAGGCTCTCATATCTTTCGTTACGATGCAAGCAATGGTATTTCGCAACCTTCCTATATCATATCCCAATTAATGTAATGTTGATCATGTACCGTTGAACGAGGGGGAAAAAGGCTCCAATGACAAAATTGAAACGCCCGTGTGGAAAACGTGTTTAAAGTCGTTTTTAATGAATTCTGCTTTAACGCATTATTAATAATTATTCATTGATTGCCTAATGCAATATTTTTTGAGGTCGACTTTCTCGATCATGGTTACGTACCACGAGACACATATGTCATATGCTAACACTAATACTTACTATACATCGCAAATCTGACGAACGGCCGAAAGGTTGGGTATGATCTATACGTATTGTATGCGTCCGAGTGATTTGATTTCGATTTACCCACAGTGTGATCCAAATCTCGAAATTTCTCAGAGTCAAAATCGATCTTCCTACTTTATTGGATAAATAAAGAATGTCTCACTCTTAAATGTTGTAAAAATCGCTATTACTAGAGTGAAACCATTCACTCTTGAAAAAACGACAGTGCTCACTACAAGAAATTAAAAGAGAGAGAGAGAGATAGTATATCTTGGAGTGAAATTTCGCTGTTAAAGAGTGAAAATTCACATTCACTCTTCGAATTAGAGAAAAGTGTGGCTCAATTTTCACTCTTCGTATACAGTGTGAAATTTTACACCAAGAAATTTAGAGACAAGTGCAATCTCTGCGCGATTCATGTCAATTCCATTAGCCGCGTATACCACTCTCTCAATAAAAGCGATAAACTTTCTTACACTAATATCGCTGGATTTTTCCACCGTCGCTCTCGAGAAATATTCATTATTCTCGTGCCTAAGACAACAATCGGCACTCGGACAATGCTCGGTAGTAAATTGCGCCGTCGACCTGACGGGCGGATCCCACCCTAAATCGAACGGACGCTTTTTAGCTCGTAACAAGAGTGAGTTTTCACCGTTCATGACGAGAGGTCGCTGAAATTTTCGCTTTTCTTCGCTGAATTATAAGCGCGAGAAGCAGTTCTCGATTCTCCGGTATTAAGAGCGTGGAAAATGGAGAAGGAGTCGCAGGAAAATGGGACTCGGAACGGAGAGCAGTGTGAGAAAATGCACCGACTCTAAGTACACGTATACATGTATAATAATGGCACAATGTGCGCGTGAGCCTGAAACGCTGCTGCGCTTTTGAAATATTTCATCGAATTAATATATATGCGGCTCGACGTTCGAAACGCTTTTAACGCCCTCACCGGTGCTTAAAATCTGAGCGATGGGTTTCGTTCGGCCGAAAGAGTTAGAGTTCTCTTCCCCTCTTACATACATCTTTTATTCTTTCTTTATTTCTTACTTTCTTTTTTATTGTTAAGCACCAAGAACCGAATGTATATGACGTAAAAAGAAAAGACACTTGGAGTGGTTTATGATATTTTTCGGGCCCGTTATGAATGTAAAAAAGTGTGCGGCATATATCCGCCTCGAATTGTTCGCCTCTACTGGCGCAAAGAAGATAAAATTTATATATATATATATATACAACACGAGTTACGTTGCCTCGAGTGCTTCGCGTATGATGCACAGTTGCGCACACCTTTGTGCACGAGAAGTACATCTCTTCAATGAGTTGTTATATTTAATGTTATTTAAGACATTTTTAATAGGTGTTTTTATTCCACTTTGAGAATATAGAATTCAACAGCCTTAAAAAAAAAAAAAATATATATATATATATATATAACGAGGTTATATAGTATTTAATTATAAAAATGAATTGACTATTATTGTAATTATATTATTTCTTTTTTAATTGACATATTTTAATTATATTATTCAAATAATAATTTAACGATTATTTGATGATCACATTATTGATGAGCCTGAAGTTTCCACCGGTTACATCAACCGAAAATTCGAAGATTTAAAAAAAAATATTTTACCGTGTTTTCTCACAAATATAGTTTGGATAAACACCAAAACCGAAGAAAACGTCACAGAAAAGAATCACATGTAGGATTCCAATGTAGTGGCTATACATGTACACAAGTGTAAAAACTACACTTTATACACACGTGTAAAAATGCTTCGTATATACGGGGAGAAATCCCTGTAGTACCTCTACCGAACTGTAATAGTCGATTTAAAATATAACATCTAAAAAAAATCTCATATAAAAATAATCCACTATACGGAAAAAATTAATTCATTAGTTTTTATTATTGACCTAACCATAGGTTTTTCAATTTTTCCAATTACGTAACGGTTACGCAACAAATATGTAACGGTTCCGTAACTTATGTATTGATTTTCTGGTTTTTTTTTTTGTTTGTTATTTTTTTTTTTTTTTTTTTTTTTTTTTTTTTTTTTTTTTTTTTTTTTTTTTTTTTTTTTTTTTTTATGAAGATCGTGTACGAGTCCGACGTTTTTAAAATTACGTTTCTTACTACTTAATGACTGTCATGAAAGCATAAAAAACCCATAACTTTTTTTTTTAATAATTGTACAAATTTAAAAAAATGCAATCCATAAATTGTGCCTCGATAAAATCAGCCGCAAACTGTTAAAATTCATGAACTTTTTTTAAAAAGCAAAATTCATTTGCCCGTAAACGTCGTTAAAGACAATAATCCTCTATTCTTCTCTCGACAACAACACCGTTAAAAATATAAATTTCATTTTTTTAAAAATGATGTAATATATGCAATCATTCCTTCCAAAACCTGATTTTCAGGTATCCGTCATTTTTAATTTCAAATCATGTCGGACGACTTTTAAACGACTGTTAATAAAACATTTTCTGATAGATAGAATTACAACATGCAACTGTAAAATCTGCACTCGTAATCATCATCGATCAGTTTTCAATGAATTTTATTAAAGATAAAAATAAAATAGAAATAAAATCGTTTTAAATAGGATTTAAAGATTATTGTTTAATAAAAAAAAAAAATCAAATTAACATCAATTTATATTTGCATGAAACGAATATATATAGTTTGTCGCAAAGTATACGCTTTTTTATTTTTTTTTAATGAGTCTTCAGCACACACGCTTGCTTTAAAACAATCAAAATGAAAAGTCAAACTTATTTCCATAAAATACAAAAGATAATCCGCAGTTAAGCCAAGGATACTACTTCCATCATGACCAACATTTAGGATCAGATTCCGTATAGTCTTCTCTTGAGATCTTTGACTGGTACTACCTTCTGTGAAAATTCTCCTTTTTAATTTCTGCAATTTCTAACGGGTGACTGTAAAATCCGGATTAAGCCTTCTTTAATCTTATGTATAATTTCTTATTCGTCAACGTTAATACCTCATTAAAAATTTTGTATGAAAGATATGATTTCATTGATAAACAAATACTTATACTAATGTTCTTTAAAAAATCCATGACTAACAAAACTAGTATAACCTTTTTTTGCCCTTGACTTCTAATTCTAACAAAAAGAAAAACAAAAACAAAAACAAACAAACAAACAAACAAAGAATAATATCACATACTTATATATACCTTCACTTCTCGGATCGCAAAACTCATCGCAAGGATGAAACTCTATTGTAATTTGCAATATGCATCCCATAAGCAATTCACCTAGAAAAATGTCGCGAGTAAAAGTAGAGTTACTTTTCTTTTTCAGATTCAATTTATTCATAGGTTATAATCGTGTACCAAGTGGCGCGCGGGTTATAATAATGCGAAAGTTTTTTTTTTCTTCTTCTTCTCTTTTTTCTATACACGGTAAACGCAACACTTTCCTAGGCGATTAATTTGTATTAATGACGGCCGGTATAGAATCGTTACACTTCGACACAATGGGCACTTTTTCGCCGATATACGGGAAACTCGGCGCTTTAAAAATATATCTCACGCTTCATTTACCCTCTTCTCATTCACACACTTGGATGGATATTTTCATATCGCGATCACGCTTCCATATCTCGACCGGTTCGAATCCTGTTATATATATCTCGGAAATTATATGTGATTTTTCTTTTATTTTGAATCGAGGCAGAAACTGCGATGAAATTTTTATATATATGGACATTTTTTTTTTCTCTCTTATATATACTTTCCTGCCTGGGCTTCGCTTGAACGACGTCGAAGGCACGCTTGCACGTGCGTGTTTCCTGTTTTACATCCTGATGATGTTTTCATAATTTTCTTTCGTTTCGCATTTTTCTCGTGTCTTCTTCATCTTTATAGTTACGTATCGAGATTTTCCTAAGGTTATTTCATATCTGAATATATTGTACATTTTTTTTTCTTCTTTTTAATTTCTGACTACACAAGATTTTAGTTTTAGGTTTTCAATTTAATTTCATTCTTACGGCAATAAACGTTTTATGTTTTTCGCTTTTATCACGAGAAAAAATGTTCGATTAATCAAAAGTTGAATTCGATACTTCAGATCTCTTTTTCGATAATTCAATTTCTTTATCCTCTACTACTACGGATTAACCTCTAAAAATAATTACGATAAAAATTAAACCGCTCTTTTTTTTTAAAATGAACTTTTTAGTCTATCTGGGATGAAATTTCACTATTTTCAAAATGAATCGCAGAATTGGCACAACTGGTCGATTGATATAATTTAGTGTTTTGAAAAAGTGGCTCAATTTTTAATTGGAGAAATTTCGAGACATTTATATTTTTATTATTTGTAAATAGATATAAATAAATTATCAATAATAATTAATAGCGATTTTAAAAAAATCCCTCAATAACAATTTTTTATTGGCCAAGGGTCGCTCTTTGCAATGGTGCACGAGAATTAAAAATTTTGTAAGTAAACAAGTTATACCACCACGATTTATAAAAAACATGCTTTTTTATTTTCATTTTGTCACTTTTTTTTTTATGGCTAATGGCTTTGGAAAAACCTCGAAAAGTAACGAATGTCGTGTACAAAATGAATTTACTATACATCAGATCGGGGTATTCTGAAAAACGAAATTTTTTTTTTTTTTAAATGGCGATAAAAGTGAATTTTTATTTGTAATATTATATACGCACAATTTTTGTATTCTTATAATATGGAAACGGCAAATCCCCAAGTAACGAGTTTCAAATGAGCGCGATTAATTTTTCTAATAATTTCGTCCGCCATATTGGCTCGGCCATTTTGAATTTTTCAAAACTGACACCTCAGATTCACGATCAATTGCCTCAGAAACTCACGGATAATAATAAGTATTGCAAAAAATCCAATAAATCAATTGATTTTCCAAGCACGGCTATGGTATTATACAAATAAAAATTCACTTTTATGGCCATTTTGTGTCCGCCATTTTGAACATTTTTTTAATTTTTGATTATATATATGTATATGTAATCATCGTAAAAAAAATTCGTGAGAAATGTTAAGAATAATTTCGTTCGGCGATACTCGAAATGCAAAATTAAGAGGGTTCTAAAGTAGAACAGTTACCGACTGAGCTTTGCAACAATAAAAGTATAAATAACAAATTATTGAAACTTCTTTTTCATTATTTTTAGTGGA
>JAPYZR010008324.1:0-20799 GCA_030522945.1 Trichopria nigra | reverse complement strand
ATTTTGTTGAGGAACCTTATATGTCATATCAAATCACCCTTCCAAAGCCCAAATTTTGAAAAAAACGTTTCAATCATTCATAATTTACATTTTTCGTATTTCGAGGTTAGGTCGGTAACTGTTCTACTTTAGAACCCCCTTAATCTATATAATGTGGGTATTCGGAAGAAAAATTTTCAAAATGGCGGACACAAAAAATATACACACTACGAGTTAATTATTCGAGACACACTGGGCCCGACGCACCCACCCACGCAAGCGCCAGCAAACGTCAACTTTCGTCGCGAATTCGTACAACAACCATAAATAAAAATCGAAATAGTCTATAACGACAAACACCTCGATCGCCTCAAATAAGGGAATCGATCCTCGAATGCAGCGTCGACGTCAGATCCGACAGTTCACTGCGCCCACTCTCGAACGAGAGACGACACAAAAAGCGCCAAAAAAACGCGTGTCTCTCCTCGCCCACCCCTCCACCGCCGTTTCGCACGGATTGATTCGCATTTTTCCTATATAGCACGTGCTCGCACGTCAACCGTGCACATATATCAGCTGCTGCGCGAAAATCAACGAGGTGTATACACGCGCGAGCGAGTAAATCGCCGCAAATACGACAGATAAGCGTGTATATAGCTGCGCAGCGAGAATCCGATTAGCATATGTTATATTTGTATATATATACGTCTATACGTTCCGCTCTCGCGTTCGAGAAGATTTTGCGAAAGCATCCCCCTTTTATATTAGTCTTCTTGTACCGTCAGTCGGTAAAAAAGGACTCGTGATACCAGGATGCTGAGCAGAGTTAACTTATACATATACGAGAGCGTTTTTATTATCGCGGGCGTGATTAGAGATCGAATCAGTTGTTGCCTTCGCCATTTGTCGGTATGCGCGCACGCACAGCTGCATATATATATATATATATATATAGCCTCGTATGTGTACATAATAATCCCCGTGTGTGTGTGTGTGTGTGTGTGTGTGTGCATGCAGCGGCTGCAAAGAGCTTTGGGATACGGACGTCGTATATACATATGGATAGAAGCCGTTGCGCGCTTATCAATCATTTCCAGGTCGCAATAAATATATAGTGCGATATTATTTCACAACGTACATCGACCCGCGGTCTTTGCGCGCCGCTGATCGGTCGGGTCGCTCTCGTGACGTTCTAATGGGAGGCGCAATTTTACAACTTTCGCGCTTGTTACATAAATATTCGAATGCAGATATAAACTTTAATCTTACGTGATTTATATACGTATATGTATATGAATATACGTGTATATACGCGGAGCAGCAGCCGCCGCGATGCAACGCGGTTAAATGAACGTTTTAATTTGAATTCATCGATATAATGTGTTATCGGCGTTTATTCGTATTTCGGTTGTTTAAATTTCTCGTTGCCTTTTCTTCTATATATATATTATATATAAAAATATTTTAGTAATAATATTTATATATGAAAGTACACAAAATAATATTATAATATAATAATAATAATAATATTTATAATAATAATAATAATTATAATATTATAATATTTATATATTATATATATATAAATTTTTTTATCTATACACTTGTATATATAATAATATTTATATGTACATATATAATTACTTTTAGACAATATTGTTGATGCTAAAATATTTTAAAGATGTTAATTAAATTTTAATTGATTTAATCGCAACAATATTCGATTTAAAAAATAACTAAAAAAGGCAATAAAATGCAACAATATATATATATCCCCACAAGTCTAAGTCCACACAAGTACGACTTGGGACACATATATATATAATTTGTTGTTCGACTCATTTTCTTGCCTTTTTCGGTTATATTTTAAATCAAATATTCGATAAAATCAATTAAAATTTAATCAACATTTTTAAAAATATTTTAGCAGCAATATTTATATCGAAAAGTAATTATACATGTATATATAAATATTATTATATATAAAAAAAAAAAACACAGAGTACCAAGCCGTATAAATAACGTCTTCATAATCGATAACGTGACGACTGTATAAAAGAAGAAAAAATCATCTGAAGATAAACGCGGTGGTTGGGGTATTGATAATTGGTAAATTGTTGATAACGAAACTGCTGCTTAACAGTTTAGGCCGCCCTTACGTTATATATACCACCGCCGCCTCAATTTTCACTCGACGAATAGCCATTAAATCCCCCTATTTACACTGCTCATTATAACACAAAAGTAATTAAATTAACTGGGTCGGGCTGTTCCCGTATTTCATCCTTAATTAAGGAGGATGAACGGGCAACAGCGATTTCTTATATATACAATAATAATAAAACGATGGAAAAGCGTTATGGCCGTCAGAGGCCTCGTTTCGGTAAAAATATAAATCCTTCTTAATTAACGTAAAATCGAGAGCGATCTTTTAAATTTTATCAATCCATAAAACTATATATACATATATATACATCTATGTGTGTGTGCGTGTGTGTGTGTGTGTGTGTGTGTGTACACGTAAAGTTTTCGTATTTACAATTCAAACAAATTAGCTCACTACAATTATACGCGCTTAAAGGGAACAATATATCCGACGTGGTCCTGTAAAGTTACTCGACTACATTTCTTTAAATAAACACCCTGTATACATATATATATATACTTTAAAAACCATTTATTATCTTATGGAATTTATTCTCATTCCACATATATATATAATACAACAACGTAGAATATCTATCTTCTTCTTTAAATATTGAAATAATTCTCTTCTTTAAAACAGCGTATAAATATATTATTGTTTATATATATAAATTTATTTATACATTTGTATATTATATATTTATGTGTGTGAGAGTAAGTGGTATACAAATATTGGAAAGTGCAGTAGAGTCAAATTTGTCACTAACGCCAAGATTCGTTTCGATTGAAGCGTCGTCGAATGAAATAATTTTCGTAAAATTTCAGAATTACATTTCACGAAACATTTATTAATTGACGGTATTTCTACTCGTTCCATATATATTTATATACATTAACCGTCTAACGTACGATGTTTACATTGAAAAAAGCACGACCGCGAGACGACGCGCGCAATTTAACGTGCACAGCGTTGCCGGATCTAGTGTTGGTACCGAGTGAATCAAATCAAATTCCAATTCTGATGCACTGTTTTCACTATAAATCCTTATACCATTACATCTAATGAACGTATTAATTGTAAAAAAATACAAATGACACACTTCTGACGTTTCATAAAAGTCGGTCGCATAAAACTTTACGTGTCCAGAAATAAACCACAAAATCGCATACTATAAACAACGTGTCTGGTTCCGTGTTGTACAACTCCAATAAACGCGATATCCACGTTGCCGCCAATGTAAGATTCGCGGTCATCGCTTGTTTACTTTCCGTCGACTGATTATAAATATTCGTCGTCGATGAATTATTGACAAGTGCGCTACATATCGATGCTTCGATTTTACAACGATAAACATCTGCCTGCATCACGATTACGTACGAAATCGCTCGCGATCGTCTTTCCACGTCGATTGATTCATGCACTTTGCTTGTTCGGAAACACAAACTCTCTGCGTCTTATTAGCTCTTTAAAATTGAATCTGGCGTCTACGGTCGTTGGATTGACACAACAATCGATATTATAAAATCACATTTTTTTTAGGCTGCGAATAAAATTTTTAGAACAAGAATAACGTATACAAGTTTTGCGAATTTTAATCACTTACAATTTCTTTTATCTTTGGTCGGCCTACACAAAAAATAACAAAAATTGATATGAAATTTCGATTAAAAAATTCCCTACGTATATACGTACATATATACACATGCATACATATGCACATATAGAGAACATACATATATGTGTACTCCAAAGTATCTAACCTCAGCATCATAACATTTTCTTCTGCCTAGGCGGCAAAACACTACTTTTTCGGCCATCGTCGATGTGTTTGCTCTCGAAGAGTTACACTGTTTCACCACCCAAGGGTACTTACTTAAGTACTCGGCTGCTGGTGGTGCATGTGTGTTCTGATTCAAGTTTCCTCGAGGCGCTTCGCTATATAGAAAAGACATTCTAGTCACGTGGTGTGGCCGGGCCGCTTTGCCTTTCGACATCTCATATATAATATATATATATATATATATGCGCTTAAAGGGATCAGTGAGAAACGTCCTGGCGTTCTCACGAGAGGCCGGTGGAACCTTGAACGTCGCGATATTATTACGAGGAAATATTATTTATATATTATTTATTATATATATAAATATATTTTTTTTTTGTCGATATAAATTTATATAATTGTTACTTGTTACATATAAATGTTGCAAAGGTGTTACGTACCGGTTACATTTGGGTTGTTATATATGTATATAGATGAATAGATTTTTCCCGTCGCGCAAGACTCCTGTTAAAAAGTGCGACGATAAGATTAGATTGGGAGAATTGACGAGGCGCGCGGCATTATCATCTCGCTTTCCTCACGTAAATGGCGGATCAATATATATATATATATATTATATATATATATATATATATATATATTTTACTGCGCGACATAATCGCGCGTTCGATTTTTGTCGTCGGCAAATATATTTGCTCGTTGCTTTTAACTCAACGTTTATTTTATATTTCATTTTATTTTATTTATTTTTTTTTTTTATACGTAATCAGAGTAATCGTCGGGATTGAATTCTATTTTAAACCTCCATCGCGTTTATCACGCATCAAACACACGAAAATCCCCGCGCCGCTGCTGCAATAATAATCGTGCAACACTCTTCGAATCGCTCGTTGCACAATGAAAATCGTGCCATTTTTCAAACTCTTTTCTTTTATTTTCATTCTAAAATGAGTTCTAAACGTATGAATAATTCGCGCTATTACGTAGCGCTCAAACTTGCACTCAAATGTTCTTACTTGAATTTTATAGAGTTACGTATATACGGCAGCAAACAAATACATTACTAGAATAATCAATTAACGTAACATGATTCGTCAAATCTCTTCTTCTATTTATAAAATGAGATATAAATATATACATATCGACACATTTTGATATCGTTCTATCAAAATAAGTATACAGATTGCTTTTGACCTCTTTTACAGTCTTAGAAATTTCCAGGTAAATAATTAATTGTATATATGTATATATATATATATAATACAGGGTGTTTTTCATTTTAATCCATCCAAGAAGGTCTGTAAAAATGAACGTTAACAATGAATGACCTCTACAAGTGTCAAAGGGGACAGAAGGGGCCACCCGATGGTACCAACAACGACCTTGACCTTGAACGTCGATTTTCAAGGTCATTTGAAGGTCACAGCTGTTTTTATTTTTTATTTATTCATATTTTTATGGGAACTTTTTTTTTCCGAATAGGGTACAGAGAGGGAAGATTCATCACGCCTTGAAAGTAACATTTCGAGTTTGCTTCAGCGAACTCAAGGTCAAATGCTGAAAAAATTACCCGAGAGCTGCGGTTTTCCTTTAAAATTTGTCGGCAGAATAAAAGTCGTGAAGAATGATCGACTTTAACTATGAAAACAGGCATGCTGTCTTTTCAATGCCATTTAAAGGACACGAGTGGTGGTTATTTTGACGGAGAATGTATCACAAATAAAATTAATGATAAATAAAAAGTAAATGACATAATATACTTCAGTAGAATATCACTACGATTATTCGACTATTTTTACTTTCGAACGACGCGATTCCGCTTAATTCACTTCCATATCGATGATACGGAATAACGACTCGCTACGACGATTGGAATAAAAAAAAAAAATATTCACCGCTTCGTACGTAAACGAAAATAATTAACGGAACTCATCGCGAGGTCGATTATTTTCGCGCGCATTATCGTGTTTCTTATCACTAAGGCAATACGAATTTCTCGCAGTTGAAATCGATATACGGTAACCGGAATACCGGGTAGCTCCGATAGATTATCCGACTACGTGCATATTATAATTCAGTTCAGTTCGTCAAATCAAACGTCTCTCATCATCACATCGCGTATACACATATTCATAATGTTTTGATACAAGTTTTTTCGACGTCATACCATTGTGTAGTAGTAGCATAATACTTCGAAAGCCTATGTATACGAGAATTCTTCGTGAAACGATTGCAATGATAACTGGATTTGGAAGATTTAATTATTACGACGTTGAAGAATTTTGAAAAAAAAATTCTTATACTTTTTTTACCTTTCAAACATAAAAAAAAGAGAGATAATTAAAAAAAAAAAAAATGTGCAAAAAAATGAAATAACAAATTAAGAAACTACGATGAAAATGCCTTGAAATTGTTTTGTAAATTTCAAAGCAAAACAAAAATCATCATCAAACTATATATAGTAGCTATATTACACCACAAAGTTCAATAATCGTTCAAAGTCTCTCGCAGCGATGAGATACAATCTACGATCAAGATCGGCGTCTAAGTAATGGGATAACACTTCGGTACATCAAGAATGCAATGATTTCATATCGAACATTTATACTTTATAGTTCTCACTCACTATATACGCGGTGATTCCCATAACTCTTTGTGGGAATTTCGACAAGAAAATAACCGCGTTTCAATGCCCTTCACGCTCCGCGGGATTTGAATGCGAGCCGATTGCTGATTTCGAATTTTAAACGTATAGGCTTTTCATTTCCATTGTTTCCCATCGAAATTCTGCGAAAATCGCTATCGTACATTTTGCAAAATAATAAATTGAAAAAAAACTTCTGCAACCACTTCACTTTTGGACATTCGTATATACATCTTTTCTTTTTGGGATTTTGTCTACGATTTCAAATTTCAATAATTAATTAATAAAATTAAGCAATATTAATCAAAATTAATCGAGACTTAATAAATAATAATAATAATTGTCTCTTTACCGAGAGATTTAACATACATTTTTTCTTTCCTTTTTCAAATGTCAACTTTCCACTCTTCAGAATATTGCACGAAGGTCATTTCGAAATTAGACTAGTAATATTTCAACGAGTTAGATAATATTCCTGCAAAAGATTTAAAAATATTAATTGTGAAACATATTCTTACAACGATTTACTTATTACTCGGAATTAGTGAAACATTCCAGAAACATTTTATTTCACGTGCTTATTTTGTCAAATAATCTACGCTATATTCCAAGAATGTTACGAATTTGTTGTTTTGAAAATACATTGCACCTATATATATCCAATCCAAAATTACGTAATGAATAATGAATTTTTCACTAGTTTTGAAGAAAATTTAGTTCCAATGTGTCAACCAGCAAAAATGGTTGTTTCAACTATTACATGAAATATTTTATAAACAGAATATTCAAAAAATCTATTGAAAATACAATGATCGACTATTGTTTTTTTTTTTTTTTTTTTTTTAATACATAATTTACTTAGATTATATTCGATTTTTCGAACATAATGACAAATGAAAATAATTTCAAAATAAAATAAAGTATGAAAAAATTCATAAATATTCGAAATTTCTATAATTCAACGAGGAAAGTCCAAAATCGCCGCCAAATGACAAACAAACAATTGTTGTGCATATAGAACGCAACGACTACCGCCTTCTCTGGTTTCAAGCTCGACGTTCCCACATTTTTATATTTCCAACTAATTAACTGAAAATTTGTCATAAATACAGATTCAATATGGCAGACACACCAAAGCAGCCATTCAATTGGTTACCAAATTCGCTATATTCGTGAATATTTAATTTCAAAAAAAAAAGTTGTTTTCAGACTTTTTAAAAAAATATGATATTTGGTAAACGGTTGAACGGTAATTAATCTTCATCCAACAACAATGAAAAACAATAATAAACATCAGCTACTATTACGCAACAACGACCCAACAACCCCCCCCCTTCCACCCCCCCAATTACCAAACTTTTTCCCCCCGCCCAATGTTTTTCCCCCCCCCCCCCCCCCCCCCCCCCCCCCCCCCCCCCGCCTCCCGCAACCACTCTCCGCCCCGAGTGGCTTTCCGATTTTTGGCCGGGAGGTTTGTGCGCGTGGTATTTCATCGCCTAATCAAGCCGAAAATCAACGGCATCAACAACCGCATTCCCGCACGCCGGAAGAGGGTCAAGCGCCTGTCGGTTGTCGCTACATAACGCTACATACATGCGTGTATACACTCTCCGCGTGAAAGTGTAAAACCGTTCTGACCCCCTCCCCCCCCCCCTACCCACCCACCGCATTCTCATTTATGCGTATATGTATACTGCCAACACCCACGTAAAAAAGAAACGGAGCAAAAATTGAAATGAAAAAAGTACGGAATCGGCTTACCTTGTGATTACGCGGCGTCCTTGACAGGTTGCTGCGCCCGTTGATGACGACGTTGTCGTTGGTGAACGTGACGTCGCACGGCGACGGTGGACCCCCGGAAATCTCCCAATCGGACTCCTCCGACGCTGAGACGTCGAGATTCGTGTCGAGGACGATGATTCCGCCGTCGGCAATCTGGAAGCAAAACGGAGATATCGGGAAATAAGACACTTCTTTTTTTTTCAAAACTGGAACGAATATAACAGATATAGAGGAGGAAGTAATAGAATAAGAGAGAGAGAGAGAGAGAGAGAGAGTGAGAGAGAGAGAGAAGGATTGCGCTCTCGAAACTCAGGAATCCGGCAGGACGACTCCTCGAGGCGCCAACATCTGGTACGGGCACTTCATTAACTCTTAAATTCCGTCGTCGTTCGAATTTACCGGGGGCAAGGAGCTCTCTCGCATTCGACTCCGCGAGTGTTGCGCATTATGACGGCAATAAATTAAATAACAGCAGCGGATAACAAAAGCGACGGTCCATGCGCGGCGGCCTATTCGCTTTTTAACGAGGCTTTTCAATTTCGGGAGAGCATCAGGCACATATATATATATGTATATGGTAAATGGTATACGTATGCGATGTGACGGTGTACGCGATGGTCGGTTAGTTTTTTTTTTTTAGTACGTGCGTCGTGTAAAATGCACATTCGGCACACGAGTTTTGAAGTTTTTTTTTGCTTCTTCTTTATTGGTCACTTTCGAATTTTTGACGATCATGCGTTAACCCACGAGTCCCTGAATGGACGTTTTTTTACTACAGTTTTCAACGGTTGTATTTTGTGTAAAATAAAAGGCGCTAAAAAAATGTCCAAGCACGTATATCTGACTTAATATTAACTCAACTTAAGAGTCATTATCTAGATTTTTCGAAATATGCATCGGAGAAAAAATATACATATATGATTGTTTCAAAAAAAAAAAATTCAAATTCTTATTTTTTATTTTTTGTTTTGTTTATTTCATTTCTCCACATTGAAATTATTTCAGAATTCCTGTTTATCCAAAATGGCGGCTCAAACACGAAAATATCATTAAAAAATTCAGGAACTTTTTTTTTCTACGATAAAAATGATAGACTTTTGAAAAAAATGTCGCCGAACAAAAAGTTGTTACTGTTTATCAAAGAATGCGCTGAAATTTTTGCAGAATTTTTTTCAACACTTGTTTCATTTTTTTTAAATCTCAAAATTTAGAAAAACTGAAAAAGTCTTTAAAAAAATATTCTGAAAATAACTTCAGAGTATTCTATTTGATCAATTCTAAGAATTTTTTGATGCTCGACATTTTTTTCCGAAATGTCTATTATTTTCAAATAAAAAATTCAAAATGTTCATGTGTACATTTTAAAGTTCAAATCTTGAGAACGCTTCGAACAGGAATTCTGAAATGATTTCAACGTGGAGAAACGAGACAAATAAGAAAAGAATTTGAAAAATCCGTTTTTTTTTTCGATATAATCACAGATATATTTTTTTACGGATGCATTTTTCGAATTATCTAACAAAAGAGATTCAGAAATTTAAGTTAATTTTACGTAAGATATACCTGCCGCTTGGACATCTTTTAGAACATTTTCTTTTTACACAAAATACAAACTCTGAAAATTCTAGTGGAAAAAACACATCCATTCTGGTCTTAATGGGTTAAACGAATATTGCAGGATTAATTATTATTGTTTATTGTTATTATTATTATTTTAATAATTAATTACGATTATTCAAATAAATTAATAACAATTAAGCACAATATTAGCAATTTTTATCATTTTTTTACTAAAATTTAAAAAAAAATAAAATAAAAATGTAGAAAAATACTACAGATTTCTTGCATGGATTTTTATTAAAGTTATTTATGATAAATTTCTCTTGAATGTTTTCTCCTCATAAGTGAAACATTTCTTATAGGCAATTTCTTCGGAAATTAAATTAAGTCAAGAAATGACAACGATTTGAAACTAACGCTTCAGCCTTATTTGTTTAGGCTCTCTCAAGAATTTATTTCTGTACACAAAAATGTAATACAAACAAAATTATGTTTTAATATTTTTATGTGACAGTTATTTTATATTTACTAAAAACTTTTCGATATATATATATATATATATATTAAAAATATTTTCATTTTTTGTTTTTTTTTGTTTTTTTAGATTTTTTGAGATTTATTTTGAGGTTATAGAACTCTTCAAATTCGCAACTTTGTATAACATAACCAACATATTTTTGATTAACGTTAACAATCTCAACATTTATTTTTTATAATAAGGAACCTCTTTTATTTTGAAATAAAAAACGCAATTATATTGGACGACTATTTCAGTATACAGACAAACGGATTTTTGTTCACATTCCACCACCGAAAAACAGATACCGACAAAACGAACGCAAAGGATGCTGGGGGAAATGGGATTATTCCGAACCGGTAAAATTTGTCAAACTCCGTGTCTACGAATATTCTATATGGCAGGTCTTTTAGCCAATAAATAAATTGCAAACAGTTTTCTCATTTTAAACCACCAATCGGGAAAACACCGACGAAAAATGTCACGGTTGACACGAGTCAAATTTCGGGTCAAATTTGGTACGTGTTGTTTTTGGTTATCCGTCAATGTCGCAGCTGTGTATACGTAGATTTTATCAGCTGATGGGATTCACGTCTGTGTGTGTATATACATAGAATGGAACACGATATGAAATAATGATCAAGTCTACTTATAGATGAAATGCGGTAACGAAATACCAATTACTGTATGATTATCCAGGTGTAGATTCTAATCGGATACAGATTTACCGTTCGGTATACATATCCAGGCTCCTCTTTCTCTCTCTCTCTCTCTCTCTGTCGTTGCATTGTTCGTATAAGACCCTGATTAAATCGCTAAAATCTTGTACAAATGTGCCAAGTGCAGAAACGTGGAATCCAGGAGGCAAGGAGGATAAAAAGTCGAACATAAAAATGAATTTTTAAACATATATATATATATGCTTTTTCACATGTTCGCGTTGTTGGTAAATACCATTATCAATTGCGCTCGAATATTTTCGTAAATCAAATTCTTATCTGCTCCGCTTCCTAGCTCCGTCTCTCTTTTTCTTTCTCCCTTATCAGAGCTCGGCCGTGCTGTAAATAGAGAGAGTGTGACACAAAGAGAGAAAGAGACAACGAAGAAAACGTATATATCGCGCGTCGCGAGCGAATCTACACGAACGAGGCGACCTTGAAGGAAAGCCTTGATGGTCGCGAATATCGGATAAAGGCTTTCATAATCCGTATATACGTCGTCGTCGTCGTCGGCATATGCGTGCGAAATACGCGTTTTGCGTTGCTAACGAGACGGAACCAGTTCGGTATATGATCGGCGTGCGTCGAGAGAGAGACCATCTCGAAAAAAAAACAAGGCGACGATTGCCTTCTTAATGAGTTTGTTCGTGAATGTATAAATACAGCAGACAGCTTCCCGGCGAAGGTCGAAGGCCTCGAGACGTACGCGCAAGAGAGGCGTGTGCAAGTGCAAAGGCCGGTCTTAAGTTTCGGGCACGTTTTCCTTGTTCGCGCGAATATAAGAAATTCGGCCGCCGGATGTCACGGCTTTTTCGAGATAAAAGATTCGACTTTGTCGCCGCTGTTTTGTTTGTTTGTTTTCATTCGCTTCACTCGAAAGGATTTTCGGCTTATCTCTTTGTGTCATCAATGGACAGGGTTTTTTTTTTTTTTAACTTACGGCACTGAAGGTATTTAATCGAATTGAAGATCTTGGCTTGCATCCGATGTACATATTTTTATGGGGAAAAAAAACATATATTTTATTGTCATTTATTTACGTACATATATAATATAATCAATCATGACATAAAAATATAAAAAAAAAAAACAAAGTTTTCATTGAAATTTTCCACATATCCTCTTTCGAGTAACGCGGAATTGCAACTATGTCACGTGGAAAACTGAAACATCCCGATCAAACATCACCAGAAACGCGGTGTTATACAGGGTGTCCCACGAATCTCGCGCAATATTCCATGCCTCCACCTTTCCAGGCGTGACGTTTCAAACAGAAATGCTTTTACCAATATTTGATTCGACCTGTAGAGCATTTTCATTTTAGCCAATAGGAGCGCTGGAATGTGGCGCCCTCGCTGAAGGGGGACACGGCGGCAATACCAAACGTAACGGTTCGGTCTCGCGCAATATGCTCGACATTCAAATTTTGTCGATTTCATCCAAGAATTTGACGAAATTGAAAATTGCTCGTGACTTTTACAGTACACAGAGTATATATACACGTTTGTAGCTTCGATAAAGATCGTCAATGTTCGCCGGTTGAATTTTTTTAAAATACTTTTTAATACATTTCATACGGTGTCTGATGTTTTTCCCATTAAATTAATGATTGGAAAAAATAAGATTCATTTTACAACATTTTTCCTCGATGGTAAAATAAGGAAGAATAATAGTTAATTAAAAAAAAAAAAACAGGAATAAATTCAAAAGAGAAAGAAGAAATATTATTTAAAATATTCACGCGGGAGGAAATCTTCCTAAACTCTGTAGCCAGGTATTCAGATTCAGCTGTTGCGTGAAAGATGATGCGCGATACGGAATGTAACCATATTATACAGTTATCCATATTACGTATTTTACTTGAGATATCCGAAGAATTCCTGCGCTTCCCGATGATGAACGTACAAATTAAATGGCAAAATATTCAACGATGTACGTATTTCGTTACTTTAATATTATATGAAATTTGGAAACATTGATGTTTGTTTCTCAGATTTATTTTTGTGTCATTATTGCCGACAATAGGAAAAACAATTTCTAGCAAAAAAAAAATCTCGTACAAAATTCGATCCGATCGATAGATTAATGATGACGAATCATTTTGGCCCTTACGGCCAATTTGGATACATTGATAATATAAGGGGCCATCAAGAATCATTGACCGTGCTACCTGATGGCCTCTCGTGGCGGTACATTTGGATATGCCGCAAGGGCCAACCGATATAGCATTTCGCCGTCATGATTAAAAACCAACAATCGGATCGAATTTTCGTCCCGCCAACATTTTGTTTAATGATTGTCGTCCAACTCCAGCATCAGCATTGCTATACCAATAACCGTATATAAAGCATCGAAATTACGTCGTATAAATACGGATAATAAAACGAAACAACCATACAGAAGTAAACCTAAAAGTCCCGACAATTGAACGCTCTAATTGAAAGATAACAGTAATTTTATGGCCCTATACACCACCACCAACGGTGCAGCGCGCGTATTGAGCGAGAGAACGAGCACAGGGACCGGCAAATTTGCTGAGGAATGCGAAATATCGTCGTAAAGAAACTCTTGTATGCGAGCGAAACGGCCTCAACTTTTCCACGTGGAAAACGAGATTGGTGATGAGTGCTCCCGGGGATTTCCTTTGACAACCGCCAGTCTATACGCGCCACTATACTACTACGACCATCTTGAACCAAGAAATTGACTGGCAAGTGTCCTCCCGCAACTGTAATATGCATGCACACGAAGAGAACAACAAACAGAATAAAAAAAAAAAAGGTTGGACAAAAAAAAAATACCAAAAAAAAAAAAAGGTCATGGATTTTTTTTTTGTTTTTTTTTTTTTTAAGGATGCGCCACTTTATAAAGGGTACTTTCTTCTTCGTGGGACGGTCACCGGAAGCCGCACCGAGTACAGTTCCCTCCCTCTTGTGAAGAAGAGGAAGACGAAGAAAGAGCCTACGATTTTATGGAGCAGCGCGAATGGCAAGGCTTATTTATAGTTATTGAAACATTCAATTTTAACCCCGTTTTATGACTGCCGAGTCGCGCTTTGTCTCGACTTTCCTTTCCGTTCACGTTTTTCAGAGCCGATTATGACGATAACGCTCCTAATTTGAAGCCTCTCGCCATAAACGTTCCCTTCCTTTTCTTTGTCTCTCTCTCTCTCTCTCTCTCTGTCTCTCGCGAATATAGCGTCAAGCAGCATTCGGCTCCTTTCGCCGTCAATAATTTATTGTTATTAAACTCGTGTAAGCGTTATTTTTATTGGAATTGTATTTGCACAATTAATTTAAAGTCGTTTTAAGCACAATAGTAACAACTGGAGGTCCAACAACGGTAGTAGTGTTGGAGGGACGGCATGCGCAGTAACAAAATTTGTTCTACCGCGACTTGTATATGTTCCCATTTCATTACGTCCTCTTGTGGATTGCTGCCGCAGTCTCTCAATGGGACACCACCACCATGGTTGAACCACCCCCCCCCCCCCTGTTTCTAGTCTTTATTTTATGTATTTTGATTGTTTGATTACGCGCCTAGTGGCGACGATAAGGTAATTTTCAAAGTCAAATTTAAAAAAAAAAAAAAAAAAAACACTAAAAAATCTAAACGTATCGAATCGAAACCCAGATAAAAGTTTCTACAGTGATGGAAAGTGGTAGCGCACCTAGCGTCGATGACCCGTACTACAACGGAACTTAGTTACATTTGCGACTAAATGGCTTTGGGGTAAATTCTACAAAATTTATCACTATAACTTGTCCAAAAATAATAAAGACAACCTTAATTGGTTACTTTTTAAAATCCAATTTTGTTTACTGAAAATTTTGTAACCGAAAGTAAAAAAATGTTTGCAGATTTGAAGCTCAAGTCGCAGTTATGAAACAAGATGGCGGCTATCGACACGATGATATTTTAATGATCGCTACTTTCGAGAAAAAAAAAATTCCCGGTTTTTTCCGGTTAAAATTGAGGAGTGCAAAAATTGAAATAAGAACGCGTTTACATCTTCATTAAAGTTCCAGAATATTCAAACTATTTTGTAGAACTTGCTGGAACGTTCGAAATTCACCAAAGAACATCTTCCAGTATTTATAGACATAACATTCCACGAGTATTTGTCATATTAATTTTTTTTTTGTTGTCGAAACAATGCATTCTCGAATATTCGACCATCGACGACAAATGTAAACAGATCTATCATGACGGTCGACCTTCCGAAACGTTCTCTTTGTCACCATAACGTGATGAATGAAACTTCAATCATTCCTGCCGCCATGCAAGAACACCTCTATTGTTTACCATTTCAATAAATCCCTCAATTTCTTCGTTTCATCGATCGTAATAGGGAAATGCCATATATATATATATATATGTATATATATATATACACACGTTGAAACGAGATATTTTGTATGAATGCAGAACTGTAATAGAGTTTCGTAATTGTTCTTTTTCCACGGGATAAACAAAATCATTTCAGATTTCGCCGCTGGCGCTTATCGTCAAGAATCACCCAAAGTAAACACAACGTTGCTTCGATTATCGGGGGGCATCCTTGTCCCTGAAAATAAAGGAGAAATGATCATCGCGATACCCTATTGAATATAAATCACGTCGCTTGCTCATCGCCGTCCGTACGTTTATTCATTTTTCTTCTTCTTCTTTTATTTCTCGTTTCTCTTTATGATTTCAGCACGCGAAATATTTTCGTTGCCGTTCATGCGTGCGGGGCTCGAGGCCCCGCGTATATACGGACGTATAATCATAAATTTATTATGTTTTACTCGGGCCAGAGCGGCCAGAGCGGCGCACTTATGCTGGGGTTTCATGAATGCGAGAGAGAGAGAGAGAGAGAGAGAGAGAGAGGCAGAATTGGCCGAATGATGTACGCTGGCTCCGAGCTAAGTACTTCCGATATACCGTGACAGCTGGGGGATCGGTTCGCGGTCCGTCATTATTTTCTACCTGCCGCCTTTCAATTCTCCCGTGAAAGGAAAATCCTGTTGGTACGAATAAAAAGCGACCTCGTGGATATTCGCCCCGGCGCAAATTCCGAGACCGACGACGTTGCTGGGCCGTCAAACTACTACTGCATATATATATACGCATATACATATATACACGTACGCTCGGTGAGTCCAGGTGCGTTCGACTTTTGCGGTCGACTCGACGACGACTTTTTCGACACATTTCTTAGGTAAGGCGGTTTTCGTATATATGCGCGCCGATAACGTAGAAATGGTTGCGTCGCGCGTCGTAATGTAAAATCTTTACGTTTTAAGCGAGATCGAAACATTCTAAAGTGGTCATCAAAAAACATTATCACGAAAGATGTTAAACACGTACACGTATACCTTGTCAATTTAATAACAAAACAATTGATCAATGACTAAAATTCGTGGAGAAAAATATTGAATCTTAAAGGTTATCGGTTTTTTGAAATTGACCAACAAGAAATCGAGTTGTCTCTATAAAATAAATATGCAAAAATGAAGAAATCTTAAAACTTGCTCAATTCAATAAGGAAACCTATATCGTAATGACATCCCTAGTCCCTCGCTGCAAGTCTTTGCAAACTTTCAATTTCTTTTTTTTTTAATCTCCGATAAACTAATCGATTGCCTCCATAAACATCGTCCCACACGCGAATCTCCCGCGGCAGTTGAAATGAGAAAGAAAGGGACCAAGTGTCACCGCGCCATTCGTAATTGTTTCCGGTCTATTTCAGATCGTCGGAAATAATGAGATGGAATTTTATCCGCGAAAGTGTTTTGCGTCCCGAGCGGTAAAAATCGTCGTGCTCGGATGGCAGGAACGGACGATCGTTGCGATGGATTTCCAAAGAGGCGTCGTCGGGCTTGAGGGAATTCGGGTTGAGCGGTCCTAGAAAACGCGGTCGCGTGTATATTATGCGCGAGCACCGAGATCTCGGCCGTGAAACCAATTGGGCGCGATAACAGAACCCTCATTTAAGGATAAGCGCCACTCGACTTATCTTACAAACAAAAGTTCTGCATATTTCAACAATGATATTTTTCAAAATAGCTCAAATACTGACGCCATACTGGTGCCCTTGTTGAAAATAAGGTGTTAGAAGGTGTTTTGATAAATAAAACGAGCACAGTTTGATGAAAGTTGTAGGAATATATTTTTCTAATACATACGCGAAAAGGAACGAGTGAGATCGAATATAATTTCAACGCCAAGTCATTGACCACCGATCCGAACGCTTCCAAGTTTGCTCATAGAAAGCCTCGCCCGTGTGTCCTCGATCGCTTATCTCCATTTCCTAAATAAGATCGCACCTATTTACATACGAAATTCAAATTTCTATTATAAGTATAATTCTTATTTATATCGAAATACTGTAACGTCGGTTCCTCAACAGCCATGCTGCGGTGCCAAATCGGTACTAGACATTGTACTTTTCTACGCGGGTGAACTCTTATTAATTGCAATTAATGATCATTCGTGAACTTTTTTATGTGCATCTCGAACAAGATGAACGGATAAGTATGTCAGAATAACATCGATTGAAAATATACTTTTTAATAAAAAATCTCATAGATTCGACAAATTATTATCATTATTTTCAAACACGACCGTAAAAAACGCACTACTCTACGAGGCTTTAACGCACTAAAGTTCCGCAAGAGCCTTTGTTTATGTACAGTATGAGGACATACTCTGAGATAACATTTTATCTCGGTACGTCCTCAATATAAGAATGAACGACGTGTCTCGTTTTGTTTCAAAATAACGCGCGATTTCGAAACCGTTAAGATACACAGCCGTAATGCTTTTAAGAGCGGCTCGAAAAGTAAACGCTCTTCTTTTCACACCGGCTGATCGAGGAGAATTGAATGCGCGTAAACGGTCGACAGCCGCGATTTTCTTTCCGGGTGTTTTTCGTAATGGATCTCTGGTCGTGGTATATGGACGCTTTACCAGCAGACGTCCCAACTCAAGTTGAAGTGCTTCGCCATTTACTCGCATTAGGTTCAGGCCTTTTATCATTTAAGTTGTGGTACAAAACGGAAATATCTCAATAATAAATGGCAATTTCGTCATCTAAACTCGCGAATATTTCAGAAACGCGCCTACGTTGCCACAAAAGTAAAAGTCATCCGCATTTAGCGCGTCACACTTTTTTAATCCCTCACTTCCGAGACCCAAATATGCGAGAGTATATATCCATCCCACGAAAACGAACCAACCAACGAGCGCGACCCGAATGATTCACGTGGCACACTTTTTTATCCAGCGATTAGCGAATATCGCCATTCATAACCCCGTTGCGAGCGGCGAGAAAAGTTACGCGCGCTGTCAATTTGGGAAGAGCCACTCGCTCTCGCATCCGGTTTCCACGTATACATTCGCGTGTGGCGAAACCTGAAAGGAAGCGCACACTCGTGCAGATTCGTGTCACACTATGTACCGATCGTTTCAACGCAACGTAACGCAATGCGCGCCCTCACACGTGGTCCCCTTCGTCCGTGTACATATACAATGGTGGCTGTCCGACTGTCGGCCGTGCTGTGGTTCAAGGTCCCGAACGACGAATGATACCCGCTCGACTGAATAATGGAATAAAAAGGCCACATGAGAAGTTCCCATGGAGTCAGGCACCCCAGCCTCAAGTTCATTGCCACCTTTGCTCCCCGTACGCACCGAGCCGTTCCTTATTTCTCGGCTTTGCATTTCGCGTAAATGATATTAGTTCAGCCCCCCCCCCCCTCTCTCTCTCTCTCTCTCTCACTCTTGTTAATCCACCTCGTTCGTGGCAGACACCTATCGTGAAAAACGTACTTCAAGTTCCTTCATTTTTACATGGCGATCGCAACCTTCGACGAATGGAGAGTGTATATACTTTCTTGCTTTATCGCTCGCGAATCCTTTAATCGTTCGTTGATATATATGCGTGAATTTCTAAGCCAAACTTTACACCGTGGCGGCGCGAGCAGATACTTAATGGCGCGTTTGAAAATCTCTCGCAGAGTTATTGAAATGCCGGCGCGCAGAGTGGTCGCCGCGCGAGGGTAAAGGAATTATTGAAATTCTCGAAAAGCTCGCGCGATTCGCTAAATGCGAGTAATTTGCGAAATGAAGGGAATCCCATCATTTCGATTTATAACTGCGAGTCCAAGTTGGCTCGGTTCTGGGCACACAATTTATTCGCAAGTCAGTCGAATCTTTGAAAAAGATTCCGTGCGCGTGTATTTTATTTTCAGTAGGGCAAGAGCGAAGCGTTTCTGCACGAGCATTGCACTTCCAAATGATAAAAATCACGTGACTTCTAAATTAATCTTGAGGAATGTATTTTTTTTTTTTTTTTTTTTTTTTTAAGCAAAATTGAAGACGCCGGCGTTCGGTGTAAAAGGTTAATATCGTGTCCGTCATTTCGAGCAGCGACTCGTCAGATGTATCGAATTCTTCTGCAAAGATAAACGAAAATTGAATTGTACGCGCTGAACATCAAGTATACAGGTTCGTGGCTACATTACTGAAAGTCTGCAAAAATGAAAGAAACGTTCGTTTCAACAATTAGAATGTATTTATTCTCGACGATAAATCAATTTCACGAATGAATAAAACAAATTTTTTTTTTAACCGTTCAATAAGTAAATGCAGATTTATGTATCGGTCTTCTCGAATCTTCTTTTGAATAACGTTGTACGTAAAACGGATTGTATTTATATAATATCGCTTTATACCTAACGGTCACTTTTCGATTAAACATTTTTTATACGTTTTCTATATTACTAAGGAAGAGTAATTGGATACGTCAATTAAGATTTGTTTCATACACAATCAGAAGGTTTTTTAATAATATCGAAAATGATATTCAGTTGTGTTTTCAAAATATTGGAGTGAAAGACAAATCATCTGGCGCGATGAACTGCACTACGGACATCGCATTCATAAACTCATCATCGTCATGCTGGAATTTAGTGTTCAAATTAAAGTTTAGGCCCATTGACGTATTTCCACTTTCACCATTACAGGCAGTGCTGCCAGATAAACATGGTGGGAATTTACATTTTAAAAACAAATCTACAGAATATTCTGTACAAATCTGGCAACAGTGGTTGCAGGTTTGATGCATTTTTCGCGAAGCTTCGGTCGACGCATGCTCGTTATTTTGCACAAATAGCCCATTTTTGTCTACAGAGTTTCATTTTTCGGTAATGTCCTCTTTTTATTTATGCTGAATAATGAAAACCATTGTCCTTCTTTTGGCTTTTTTTTAATTTATTTGATATCATGTGGTTCCATTTTTTTTTTAAGTTGACACGTGTTTATCAACGTTTATCAGTTCTCGAATTACCCGTCAGTGCCATATCTGGTTAGATTTTTACTACGGGGAGACAAATAGGATCCTCGGAGCGGAGATTGCCAAACTTTTCCGAAAGTGGCTGAAAGGTTTATAAAAAGAAGAATGTATATTATTGGATATGTGCTACGAGACCATCAAATTGCATAACATTTTTCAGTTTACAATCTACTCTTTTCATATCTATATAATATGGATAGGTATAAACTGAAAAATGTCATAACCTCATCTATAAATAGTCTAGGCGCAGGACATGGTTCCGTGGCCGTTTATATGTCCACGGCTGGAAACAACTGTATTCGATGTATTTTGACCTCCTGAACACGAATTTT
>JAPYZR010008323.1:0-13375 GCA_030522945.1 Trichopria nigra | reverse complement strand
GAACATCTTCAGATAGTACCTGATACAATCTAGATTCCAGTCCGTATATGTAGCATTAAAGATGGTAACCGGTACCATCATTGTGTTATCCGGTACCATGTTTTTCTCTCCGTGTAGAGTTTACTTCCGACGAAGAAACGGTGTCGAAACATACGTCGAAAATTCAATTTAATCTTAATAAAGATGATTGCTGGGAAGCATTCAGTGAAAGACTGGAAATTTACTTCAAGGTTAAAAAGATCACCGAAGATGAAGATAAAGCAGCGATATTATTAACGCACATTGACACAGAGGCGTATAAATTACTAAAGAATCTCTGTGCACCTGCAATACCAGCTACCAACTCGTACGAGAAATTATTGAACACTATGAGAAATCACATAAGCTCAAAACAATCAGAGGTAATGGAGAGATACACTTTTCATCAAGCAAAGCAAGAGCAAGAAGAATCAATCGATGAATTTGCAACGAAGTTAAAACGATTGTCGCTCAAATGTAATTTCGCTGATCCAAAAATTGCTCTACGCGATCAATTTGTATGCGGTATTCGTGAAGAAGCAACGCGTATCGAATTATTTAAAGCTCAACGTTTAACATTCGATAAAGCTTTGGCCATAGCCCATGAAAGTGCAACAGAAAATGCAACTAATGCTATTAATAGTAAAATTAATAAAACTACGCAAGAAGAGATTTATTCATCGATTAAGTCGAATTATGATGCAAAATTACCACAGCAGGGCCCAAAGCAAAACCACTTTAAATATGGTCATTCTTTCACACTTTTCAAGCAGCCAACGAATTTTGTTCACAAAAATATGAATGTATATTGCTACTGCTGCGGTAAGCCGAATCATACGTCGAATAAATGTAAATACCGTTTTCGAGAGTGTAATGTTTGCAAGAAGGAAGGGCACTTGGCAAATATCTGTAGATATAGGACGACAATATAACCAAACCAGCATTGAAGTACCTCCAGACGGACACCGGCTCGACAAAGGAACATTGAAGCGCAGATAATACGTGTGCACGACATGATTTTTTCCGTTAAAAGTAAAGAATTTAACGGTCAATAAATATGATTTATCTGTTTAGTGATGGAATTTTCGTGCCCTCCACTAATCGTTCGACAATGTGGCGTCCAATTTTTAGCCATTTAACTGATCTCAAAATTTATCAAATTCAAATATAGAAAATAAAAAATTACAAAAATTGAATATAAACGAAGTACGCGAGAAAACGATATCGTAATTTAAGGAAACTTTCAATAATACACAAAGATTTTATAATAAGAATAAATAAAATTCCAATTTATCTGAAAGAAATAATGCGAAAAAAACAAAATAAATATTAGATTAAAAAATCTCGTCGGGCATTTAGAAGCAGTGGAAACAGGTGATTGGGCAACGCCAATTGTACCAGTAATAAAAAGCAAAGGTGACATCATCAACCGCAGGAATCGATGACATTTTACAGCAGAAAGAAAGAAAAAATAAAAACGCATATTTCCGGTGTGATTATATAATATATCTACATACAATACCGCGATAAAAAATAAAAAATATATAATATTTTATATAGACACATATGTTTAGTATCTAAATATCTGATCTATATTTAGTTTACCTAATCAGATAAACATAATATAGCCGTATAGGTACGGTAAAAATCCGAATTTAGTTCAATTTGCTTTTAATAATTTAGATTGCTATTTCTTTAAAAGTAAAATTTGACCACATTTATTAAAATCGCCCTAGTTTATTTAAAGTTGGTATGAACAATAAAGAAGACAAGTCATGAAGTAATGTTGGGGAATTGGCCCAGTCACCGTCCGGTTCATTTGAGGTATTACAACTTTTCAAGTTCGAAATTTGTCCCGCACTTATTCAGTAATTTTCAGCTACACCTAAGCATCAGTAGAAATGTGCTTTCAGAACATCCCTGGTGAAAGTTTCGGATAGAACTTGAAACCGACTCAATCAGACCTATTCGTTCCCAATCCGAAATTTGTCACCCATACAATCGGACACAATCGGACCTCGGAATCCATTCGGTTTCAATCGGCTTCAGTCAGAAGTTTCATTCGGAACCAATCGGATTTGATATGAACGTCTCATTTTAAACAGATCCAATCAGAACTCTTATTCTGAATTAATCGGACCCATTCCGCGCAGTTAATCGGAACCAACCGGACTCAATCCGCATAGGCATTTCAAACGGTTTTAATCTTAACTGTTAATCGGAATGAATCGGAACTATTCCGAAGACGAAATTTCAAACGGTTTTAATCGGACGTGACAATCATTGAAATGGTTTCGGTCGGATTCGTTCAGATTACAATCGTCGGATTGGGTCGGAATAGGGCGGATTAGGTCGGTGACAAATTTCGGATTGTGCAATCGGATTCAATCTGAAACTTTCACCTAGGGATTCAAATAGGATTGAAGATCGTCCGATTTCATTCAGATCGAATTATATCATCTGGAATCCGGCAATCAGCCTACGGCTCGAATCGAGTATTTAAAACTGAAAATAAAAGTGTAACTAAAAAAGAAACATTGCTCCACGAGTTCATCAGTCCCAATAATAATATAAATAATGCAAGCTTAATATCCATACGGTAAAATTGGTAATTTCTACATTTTACCTGAACCCATTGCCATGAACTTAGATAAAATTGATTTTAAAAAATGTTTCCAATTTTTCGGTACTTATTCAAATAAAATCCACCATATTGTTTGTCTAAGTAATTGACCTTAACAAATCGAAAGGAGCTAAAAATTCCACGGTTTTGGTCGTTAACGGGTTAACGAAGTAAGAACAGCCCTTATTAATATAGTAATTTTCCAATTTCAGAAATGGGAGAATTTCACGGATAAAACTGTAAATCTCTACGTATACTTAGAGTATACATATATAATGCGCATGTGTGCACTAAAAATGTACAGTAAGCATACTTTTTTAGGGCCTGTTTCATCGTAAAAGAATTGAGCGCAAATTTAAACGGACGTCAAATACGAAGCCGCAACCGACATTCGGATTAACCCTAAAAATACTTAATCCAGCGGAAAAAACTGCATCAAGAAATCGATCCGTTCATTAACGGCGCGACTCCCCTATTCGCTTAAAATAGTTAGCATTGGATGATTCGTCGCAAATCGACCGCGCCGGTAATCTCATACTCGATCTGTAGTCGTGCTTATCATGCGACTACCTCATTATATTGATTCGCCATTGTAGGAAAACCGTTTTCGGGCACTATTCGTTGCATAAAAAGTGCTTCCGAAAGTCCGTTAAGTCCGAAACCGAGGTCGTACCGCGACTTTATTACGTTAATAATTCACGGTTAGCTCGGGCCATTTTCGATTTTGCTACCAACAAGGTGCTGGGGGGGGTAGATTGCCAGGAAGACGAGACGGCCCCCTCCGGCACCGGTAAACGATGTCGCGCACCGACCATAAGTACTCGGTTACTCATTAGTATGTACGTAAACGTACAATCCCCCTCCATCGGAATCTAGGAAGCGCTTCACGCCTCGCCCGGGCGAGGAAATTTCCCTTCGGCCCTCTATATATACCCGGCGTCCCTCGGTATAGCGACCGGCCGGACCGTATCTGAAAATTAATGTTCCGGCCGGAACATTAGAATCTATTGATTAATCGGCGAGAGCACGTACCGACCTGCCGGCACGTTTCAGGCCGACGCCCAACACCTTAAAGGGCCCCGGATCATCGCAGTCGATGAAATGGGACTGCAGACCGTCGTACTGGGCCTCGAGTTTCGGGTGAGGGCCAAACACTTTCGACGAGGCGACATGAAGTTGAAATGTTTCGCCTCCATTGCCACCGTCTACCGGCGAAGCAACGAGAGGCGAGCTGAAGGGGACGAGAGGATCTTCAAACAGCCGGCCATGGAAAGCAGGGAAACGAGAGCTCAAAGTCACACGAGAGGAGATCCAATGAACGGTAAGACGATTTTTATTTGTGTTCCATTTTATTGCCCTTAACTTCATTCAGTCTATGTTGAATGCTTTGAAAAGTTCGGACATTGATGCGATGACACCCAGAACAACTTCCGGCATACTTATGAGGGGATGCGGAAACAATAGGAAGTAAGCGTTCGAAAATGTCGAATCCCCAAATAGCGATTCAGATATACCACATGAAAGACCACTTGAAAGTTCACAGGCGCTGCTTTTGGCTTGTCCTGTAATAGCTGTCAGTATATAGAGGGTCAGTTCGGACTAGTTCAGAATCTATTATAAGGACTCGACTATTTCGAATCTTTGCTATGTCAGTCTAGAACGTCGTGATATGCGTATATATGTATAAGGTGAATTATCTTGAAACTCGTTATCTCTGGGGAATTTTTAGGTCTCCGATTACGAACATGAAGTCAGATTTGCAAAATCCTGCCTTTATTGGCTAGATGGTCAATTATATCTTGCATTTTCTGGATACATTTTGAATCCACTATTTTGAATTTTGAAAATCTAACTTCGTACTCAGCAGCTAATAATCATCAAAGAAACATATTGACTGAATTTGTTGACATTATTATTGTACATGTGTGTGATTATTAAGTAAACTTCAGCTAAATTAGTTGATTCAAATTCAAAGAGAAAAAATGATGGACAAAATCTTTTTTAATGCATTTTTGGGTTCATTATAATCTGAAACGTGGACATGTGATGAAAGGACATATGGTAATTATTTCTTTCGACCAAATTCAATACTTGATCCTGATCTACGCGGTATGGCTCGAAGTAATAAATAAAGTGAATGGAAATTTCGCATTTTTACTTATTGTTTTATTATACAGGGTCCGCCAAAAGTACCGGGACGGTCTAATAACTATTTTAACAGAATTAAATCTACCAAAATCGCCGAAATACATAAATCGATTTTTCGAACAAGCTATCTTTTGAGGGGGGATTTCGGCCACCCAACCTTAAGGGGGGCGGGGGCACGAGGGGGGTCGAAAATCTTAAATAGCAACATGGGTCGAGTCGGAGCTCGTATAAAAGGTATTTTTGAGACGAATTCAGACCACTAATAGTAGATGGCGCTGCGGCGTAGATATTCCATTTTTAAGCGTTTTATCGTAGTAACGTTAAAAATTATGTAAATCGCCGAAACATGTGAAACAAGTTTTCAAAATACCTATATTTTGCACGGGTAAATAAACAACTTTTATTTACCACATAAACAAAGAAACAAGTTTCTAGAAACAAGTTTTTAGAAACAAGTTTTTAAAATAAACTTTTAAAAACTTGTTTCGGCGAAATTAAACATTTTAAAAGTCGAATAATTCCTCGAAAAGTGATCGCAGCGCCACCTATGAATAGTGTTTTGTATTCGTCTCGAAAAGACCTTTCAAATGTGCCCCCACTCGACCTATGTTGTCATTTAAGATTTTCGACCTCGTGCCCCCCGCCCCCCTTAAGGTTGGGTGGCCGAAATCCCCCCTCAAAAGATAGCTTGTTCGAAAAATGGATTTATGTATTTCGGCGATTATGGAAAATTTAATTCTGTTAAAAGTTAATAGACCTTCCCGGTACTTTTGGCGGACCCTGTATATATATATACTTTCCGTTCATGATTTTCTTGATATTATCACCGTGCATAGAATGTCCAAAACGTAGGAGTGAAGTCGTACAATGGTTTAGATTCTTTTGAATGTAACAAAATCTTTCTTAATGTTTAATAAAGAATAAAAAGTTAATTTGCAGGTCATCCGATTATACTATATAATAACGAAATTTTCAGCTCCTGTATTTATAGAGGTTGATCGCAGAAAAGTTAAATGTTAAATATTAACATTTATTTACAGAGTAAAAATAATTGTAGGGAGCGGCTAAACATAACTAATATAAAATAAAATATACATCACTCTGTTGTTACTTTCCTTTTGAAAAAAAAAATCTGTGCAATGTAATCGCGAATGAACTATTTTTAAACTGTCAAAAAATGAAAAAGTTCTAATTTTGTTTTCGGTCGATGGTGCAATTCCGGGAGCGAATTCCATTTTCCAAGTAGATTCGGAACACGTACAAATTGTTGAGATGATTGATATACAACATGACTACCATTTCGTTCGCGTGTAAAGCTGCTTGATATAAATTAGTTGGAGTGGAATAGCCATCCCTTATACGAATATTTAACGGTAGGCGGGTTACTGATAACTATTAGGTCTTGAGTTATTTAAAGTTGTTGTTGCGGCATATTAAGTCGTAACTACTGCAACGTAAGTGGCAAACGCCACTGTAACTTAATAAGATATCAAAAGAAATTGCAGATTCGTATCGTAAAGTATATAAAAAATGCCCGTTATAACTATAACCTTTGTGTCATTGATAAGAATAGCAATTTAATTTAGAATTTAATTATACGATTCGTTTTTCTCTGACAAATAAAGAAGGCGTTTCTTCCACGCGAGTGCTTATACAAGTATAACACTACGATCGTAATTTTAGAAATTTACAAGTAATTCGATATCCGTTAAAAATGGAAAAGAGTTCCCGCTTATAATAAATAGAAAACTTGTTTAAAAAAAGTGATTACTCGATCATTAAATTGTCTTCTTCCTTTAAATTCAGAGATATATAACAGTAGATTATATAAACTACTATTTTTTTTCTTTTTTATTTAGTTTTTGCCTAAATTTCTCAGAGTGATAATTAAATTAAATACGAGGTTTATTAAGGGTCAATTCACGTTCCACAAAATATCTTTTCAAGAGTTATATTTTAAATTACATTATGTCTCATTTAGGTTTCAGGCGTAGTCCATTTAAGAAATCCGTCACGCAAATTTTATATATATTGATTTATTTCCCGAACTACTTATAGTATCGGGAATAGAATATTAATATTCATGATCAATATTCATAATTATGGTATTTAAAACCATCACGATTTATTTATTACACTTTCCCTAATTTAAGAGAATGACATTTACTTTTTGTCAAACAATATTATGTATCGCGAATGTGTGTATTATTGTTAGAAATTATAAGACTATCTTTCAAACTGCCCCAATACAAGATCATTATATGCTATTAAAGTTAAACGAAAATATAATTATCCCGATTATGTTTGAAACAAATTTAAAAGAGAATTTGCAGTCATTTTGTAATAAATAAAAAAAAAGTATATTATTACAAACTGAAATATATAATTATATTACCATACGCAATAATATGTAGATTACAAAAATATCATTCAATTTATGGTAGTTCGTTATGATGGTTCCGCCAACGTATTCGCTATATGCAACACTCGATCAGTGTCAGGTGTTCTGTAGCTGTTAAAAAGCGCAATCATGATGTATGAGGGGTAATACGGTTGTCCAGCAAAATTATTGCGTGAAGAATACGCAATATCTGTAACGCAAGGTCGATATATGTTTATCCACTTTATTGTTAGTAATTTCTCAGTTTAAAATGCCCTAATTGAATTACATTAATAGAATACTTGTGTAAGTAGCATCAGAATTCAAATTTTTGTTATCACACCAGCGAATTTCCGATTGACTACTCCTTTGACATTTTTAACCTTATTTTAATTTTAATATTGTTTCATCAAACAAAAAATGTCGAATAAAGGTAATGTTACATACCATCCAGTTTGTATTTTATACACAGCGACAAACAAGAAACTCAATGATGAGAAATATAATTTATTAAATGATTTAGATAATAAATAGCTGGCATGTAATTAATATCATTTCAATTATTTATTTTGAAGTTTTATTCCCTTCCAAGGATCGTTTTGTTGGTAGGAATTCATTGTTCGGTCAGCCAAAAGTCACATGTCAAATCATATAAAAATGGCACCTGTCTTCATATATCATTACATGGAAATTGATGGAAAGATGTAGAAAAAAGAAAAGGGGAAAAAATGAATGAAAATGATAACAATGGATAATAAAATTTTAGTTAATTTATCTAAAATTATCAGGATCACAAACAGTTACAATATCTTAAATACATTAACAAATTGACAAAAGTTTCAGTTTTACAAAAATTGAAACTTATAAATGTTAAAAAACGGTCAAAAACTCATATATATTCAAAATATTTATTAAAATTATTCTTTTAAACCTTCCAATTATTTCATTATCTGGAAATTCTGTAATATGTGCATTCGTTGTTTGCCGTAATAAATTTCAGTGCTTTAAAAGTAAATGTTCTCATATATATTGGAAAATTTTTCATTAACAAACGTAAAAGGTATATTTGTTGTACAATCAAGTCATTTGAATTAATAAAATCGCGCAGCAATATCTGCAAATGACCTACGGGCAGGTTATTCGAGTTCAGAATATTTCATGCACGCGTGTTCCTGTGCCGTATGAAATCATCTGCAAATTTCAAATTTGGTTCCAATTCGGATATTTTATTGGAAACGTATAGAGCGAATTTCAGACAGTAGATAATAATACGGCCGGGCGATTTCCGGGAAACTAATAGACTATCGTAATAACCACTTACTTACAATGAATCCGAATCTCAAAGGATTAAGCTAAAATTATCGAACAAACGTTATCAGGTATTACGTTGACTGATGAACCATGCTATTTATCATCGTTTTCAATGCTCCTATCTCGTTCTATACCTATATAATTGTTTGGCATACGTTTCGAAATTAGTCTCTTCACTATTAGTGATAATATAAATTTTGATTCGACAAATTATGGTCTCGTGAAATACGTGTTTTTATCCCGCGGTCATCATTTTAATATCCTCGTGTTGAAAAACGAAGTATATGCTGATCAAATTTATGGACATATAGTTTAAAATCATCCGGCACATATATGTAAAAGACGTAATAAGTATTCTCAAATACGATTAAGAACAAAACAGGTATTCAAAGTGACGTTAGTTAATTAAAGTATAAGAAATAAATAATTTTTATGCTGTGAGGAAATCATTATTTTTCTTATTTGGTCTTAAAAAGCAAGTGTTTGAAATCGCTGTTTATGCACATTTTATGTATGAAAATCATTTCACTTGGTCGAAAAACGTCTTAGACGTTCAAGATCACTTTGTCCCGCATTAATTTCAAGCACTTAATTAACAAGTGTTGAAGAAAACAATAATGTAAACAAAATGAACGCAAATATCATTTTGAAATTTCGAAATACATATTAAATGTAATGCTGAATTTAAGTGAACGTTGTACTAAAACATTCAATTGAATTAAAAAGTAGAATAGAGAAGAGTGCGTTCAGTACTATAAAGTGATCCAACAAACTTGAGTAATGACGCAACGGTAATGAAAAGAGGTAAAAGCATTTGTTAGTATAAATTAGATCTGGAAACTCTTCGTGCTATTAACGTATCGTACATCACTTTGTAACAATTGCTTCAACAATATCTTTGCAGCATTTGCAATTTAAATATCAATAAATTAAGGTTGTAAAATATTTTGATGAACGCTTAATTTCTATAATATCATATTAGTAGTATAGAAAACTTAATTGGCGCTCGCCGGGCCATGTCAATTTTTGCCAGTGTTAAATAGTATATATTTGTGTGCGTGTAAAATGTGTGTATGTGAGTGTGTATGCGCGAGTGTATTTTATAAAAAAATGAAACCTGAATTTGTCAAAAGTTTAATTTAAATGCCAGAAATTATAGTATTTGGCGTACAACGTTTAATGAAGTAATTGCCTATAATTTCAGATAGTACAATATTCCATCACCCTGCTTATCTATTGTTTAACCATTATTGATAATGCCCGCACCGCACTAATCCGCCCGTCAAATATCACATTCGGATCACCGATGTAATTATACAAATGCTGATTTTGACATTGCTTCCCTTCATTGTTACAAAATCAATTATAATTTTTGAGTATATTCAAATTTTTGTTCAAATTAACTATATTACGTTGTAGAAGTGCATTTGGTTATTTGGACGAGCATAAAAATAGGTTAAATTGATAAAAATAATAATTTATAATTATTTTCTGTAGCAGAAGTCTCGTAATAAATTTAAAATCTTGCATATTTTTCGTGATTAAATAAATAATGCTGTAAGAAAATCATATCTAAGTTATTTTTTTTTTTCGTATTCTAATGTATTAAAAGTATTCCATATAAAACAAAATAAAAAAGGAAATGATAGGATTATGCACACACAATAATAATAGTACCTTCATGCGCAGTAAATATAATATGTGAAATAACAGAAATTAATATAAATAAATTAAAGAGTAACAAGAGCTTCGCAGTATTTATTAATTAAAAGAATGAAAAAAAAGGATTTAAATGTAATTTATAAATATGTGATATTAAAATTTAAAAATTGTACATAGCTTTTAAACATCTGTGGAATAATGTACATGTCTAAAAAGTTTAATTATTATTTTATTGTTTCTTTTATTCGCCTGCCCCATTGCTTACTTAGCCTTTCATCTTTCAATTTATTTTATGACGTACCTCCTGACTCTTTTAGGTTTATCGTTATTTTTTTTTGCTCCCACATTAAAGTCGCCTTCTGTTTTACATTTTGCTTCGTTTCCTTCATTTACATGCCCTTGTACCTTCAAAATTACTTTTCTTTCTCATTCATTACAGTATGTAATTATATTTTCAACTTCCATTACCCATTTTTGGCTCTTCTTTCTTTGGATTCTTTCTCTCTCTCTCTCTCTCTCTCTCTCTCTTAATTTGTTTTGTTTCATTCCATTTGAGTTTAATTTTCCTTCAGGCTTACAATCCACTAAATTTTATCTAGATTTGAATGTTTACATGATATCTATATGAAAATTCGTGAATGATATCATTTCGATTCTTCCACATATTATTTTATCTCAGTGTTTTAGTTCTTTGATGAGAAATGTTATTTTAACGTGGTAAATGTTGTGTTAATGTCTGTTAATAGTACGAACGACGTAGAAAATAAACATGTACAATAAAAAACGAATACAATAAAAATATTTGTATTAATATTTTTGTATATATATAAGACATTATATATATATATATATATATATATTCTAACTAATATATTAACTAATATATTATTAAACAAAATAAATAAATGTTGTATAATTAAGGAATTACTTAAAACCTCAGTGAAGAAGTAAGAAATTTAACATAAACCGTATATAAATAGTATCGCCGCAGTATAGTAATCCAGATCCATATAAATGTAGTGCAATATTCACCAAAGCCATCCTAATCTTAGCTCTTAAGTTGGCCATACCATTATTGACCCGACATTCTAATTTTTGAAGCCACTGAAACAGTTTCTCGTCGTTCGGTCACAGGGAAGCGAAAATTAGCGGTTGCATTGGAGCAGCAATTGCGGTTTCTGGTACCACTCTGATGAGCAACGTATACGATGCACTATATATATGATTCTCTTCGCGAACCGATATTGCAACTACTAAAGATCTAATCTGCGTTTATGGGCAGTTACTAAAGACCTAATCTACGAACGTATCGCAGCCGCGTAACCGAAGGCGGCGTCACGGTGCCGTAACTTTGGATAGAAAATTTGGAGCAAATTAATATTTTCCAGTGCATCACGTCCTAATTAATAACTATTATCTGGATTTATAATAGATACACAATAACCACAAAACAAAAAAGTTAAAAGTTCACTGGATTTATAGTCATATCGTGTTTCTGGATCATAAGTGCATTGTTGGCCAATCGTTCTAAAGAAGTACCTTCGTCGAATGACTGATTTTTGATTATTTAAAATTGATCTTTTTCGAAATGTCAATGAAAAATTATAATTTTAATCTCTTTCTGAACAGCAAGTATATCGAAAGTAACTCGTCGTTTTCCTTGAAACAATTTTGAAGCAAACAGTTTAAGAATAGAAGTGCAAATAGTTTAACGCGTTGAATTCCCTGAAAGTTTCTTTTCAGGATTATACTTGATTCCAAACAGTTTTAGACTGTTCAACTTTGTCTTTTTATAACAATTGTGATCTTATTTGAACTTTTTTTTTAATTAATAAATATTCTTGTTGACGTATTGGCTATTATAATAGCCCTGAATCAACCGATGAAGTTGACCGATGTTAAAGACAATGTTGATGAGTGCATAATTATAAAGAATTAAATAATTATGCGATTAATAAATATTCCTATATACATATATATATATATATATATCTAAATCATAACCTGCGTTAAATAAATTAATTAGATATATCTACTTATTTATTTTGTTTGTGTTTGATTGATATTCAACAGCTAGTTGCAGATTTAGTGGCGTAAAAGTACAGCAGTAATCAAATGCTCAAAGATTTATTTATTTTAATTATTACATTTATATATCGAAAACGTATTTACCGATTGATCAAATAATCTCAAAATTGATTTCCAAACACGAGTCATCAGTGACGCGTGTATACGAAATGAACGTAGATATTCGGTTAAATCGTCGGTACATTTGCACCCTAAATTTCTAGTATTCAATCAGTTTGATTCGATTATCAAATCTTCTTTCACGAAATACTTGGAAATCGCTCCTGGGAATTCAATGGCGTATATAGGGAAGAAAGAGAGAGAGAGAGAGAGAGAGTGAGAGTGAGTGAGAGGGGAAAAAAAAGAGTAAATTCAACCCCGTACGATATTCATGAAGTCGTAAAAATCGATCACTGACGAACTTTTTTTTCTTCTGTCTCTGTTTCAGGATCCGAGGCACGCACGACGTCTGGGCGAGCGGCGATTTTAAGCACCCTGTCGATATTCGTAGCTGCCTTCTTTATACGATAATAAAGAAGACTTTTTACCCACTTTGTTGCTTGCTTGGTTGATGATTACGGTGCGAAAACTCTACTGCGAAGTGGAATATAAACCAAGTCTTTTCTAGTTGAGTGCGTCGTATTTGTCGAATTGTAAAAAAAAAATCACGGCTCGAGCAACCATGTAAATCGACGATTTTATGAAATTCAAACATATCGCCGAGTCACCGAAATTAACGTAACGTAATTGTGATGTCAATTTCGATTAGGATTTTCCAGGGACTATTGCCATCGAGTTTAACCGATACGTTGGATGCCGCGTCATTTCTCCACGATACCTGTCACCAACTATGTATACGGTCGCATGTCCTTTATCGTGTCCAATTTGGTACCAATGAACATACTCCTTTGCGTGTTGTGCAGGGTATAACGAGGAATGTAAAATAAGGAATTCGCATTTTAACATTGTCGACATATCAATGTTTCTATTCAAAAAAGATTTTTGATGAACGTTATTTTTAATCAAAAGACACGTCAATCAGGGTACATGACAAATTGCCATAAACTAAAATATTAGGGGAAGGCGGGGTATTCTTGGACACGGGGTATTGTTGGACATCGCGATATCTTTCCCGTTTCTACCGCTAGGGGTCTCTACCGTCTACC
>JAPYZR010008322.1:0-11812 GCA_030522945.1 Trichopria nigra | reverse complement strand
CGTTTTTTCAAAATTTGGGCTTTGGAAGGGTGATTTGATATGACATATAAGGTTCCTCAACAAAATTCCACTAAAAATAATAAAAAATTCAGTGAAAATTTTTGGAAATGAATTATTTTTCCACACCTACCTTAAAAATAATTGTTTCCAAAAGTTCTCATTTAATTTTGAATGATTTCTGCTGGAATTTTTTTGGTGATTGTATATATGTTATGTAGAATCACCCTTCCAGAGCCCACATTTAAAAAAAAATGTTTAAATAATTCGTTATTTATACTTTTATTGTTGCAAAGCTCAGTCGGTAAATGTTCTACTTTAGAACCCCCTTAACGAAAAGTTGTAAGTTCGTTCAACTTAGATCTGTGTAGTTCTTAGGATGTATCTATAACGAAATAGTGGGTAACTAATGAAATACAATTTTAAAAAATTATATCTTTCATCGTTTATTGAGGAAAATTATGAATGTGTACTCTAAATATTCGGAATTGCATATAGAATAAAACAGTCGTCGGTTTTCTAAAATTGACCAAAAGGTCTATGACCGACTATCATACCTAATGTGAAGAAACCGACAGTCCGTAAAGTCGAATATGGAAAAACCGAACTTGCATAATCCCCAATGTAAATAAACCGAATTCAATTCTCAAAAAACCGAATGACCATAATTTGGTTTGAAGTAATAATTGTTTGAACAATTTTCTTTTGAAAACCTCTGGATTATGTACGTTCGGTTTTTCCACATCGTGAATATTATATATATATATAGGTTTCTTCACATTCTCGAACATTCGGTGATATACCTTTTATAAGTAATTTTTTTTTATGTTAACAACTCAAATCGAATGTGCATCTGCTTATTGATCGATAAAAATCTATTCTTCGACAATTATCGTCTTTCCTTTCATCTAAGTCAAGTGCGTATATATTACATGAATTTAAGGGAGCCTTATTTTTTTATTATACAAACTTTCCAAACTTAAGCAGTTATGTTTATTATTTTCTGTAGATCTTTACAATAATATTGACTTACCTTCTAAAATGTTTCTTTATTACATGTTGTTGTATAGTCTGGCTTTTAAGAGTCATCCTGTTTTTCCAATATACAATCAATTTACAATGATTGCATTGATTTAATTCTTTGAATAATTATTAATTGTTTTAATTTCTTAATTTGCGATAAAGATTAAAATTGATATCGGGTGCAACCAGTCAACGATACTATATAAACTTTATCAAAGGTACACAATTAAAAAGCCATAAAATTTTATCGTAATTTTATCGCTTTAACAAATATTATTTTTACTTTACTGTTAGCATATGTTTAATGTACGATTTGATATAAATATAACCGTCTGCTACATTTCGGTAGTGTAGAAAATTGAAAAGTCATTAACTGTACAATATGAAGACCTTAGGATTTCTCGTTATTTGCCTCGTTGTCGTAAGTGAATTTCACGTATATTGAGTATAAATTTAGATTCGCTGCTAGAAGCATTACTTAATCATTTCGTTTATCTATGCTGATATAGTCTTTTGCCCTCTGAGATTCGACTTAATCTAATTGCTTACAATCGCGTCGTTAACAAATGTTTTCAGCAGAATCAATCACATTAATTCTTCGCTTGAAATTTAAGATTATTTAACACATTATACATAGCAGCATTAAATATAATAATTAATGCACACTACATTATAAGATAATACGTGGTATAACACTCAATATATAACTAATTATTGTTTCGTATACTAGACGTTTATCAATGCCCAATCTCGTGGGACAAAGTACTTCAATACTTTACATGAGAGATGCGCTACGGAAATGGGTTACAGTCAAGGTAATAATATTAAAAAAGAAACTGCAAATTTTTGACATAATTTACAAGCAGTTTTGCTACTGCTACTATTAAACCACAAGAAACTATAATAAATATTGGTAAATAATTATATTAAAATGAAACGGTGAAATTTTTAAAATTTTAGAAACATATGCTGAAATTCGAAAAACACAAGACGCTCGATTAGGATGCTTATCACTTTGCGCCTTGAAAAAGACCGGTGACGTAAGTATACGAAAATTGTGGCTTGTGATGGGGAGATAAGGATGGAGGAGCGATTAGTATTGATTTGGAGAGGATATATGGGATAGGACGGTATAGATTTGGGCAAGGATTACCATTTATATTTATCGGTAAAATTATGCACTTGCAAAAATCGTATTTATGTCTTTTATTTGAAACATATTTTTTGCAATAATTTTTAATATTTTCATTAATGTTCTTGAATCATGACTTGAAAATCGCAATGGCGCCTATAACGTCTATAAAAAATTTTTATTTTCATGTTCTGAAATATATGTTATATAGCCATATAAAATGTGTAAACATGACATGACATTGGTTTCAGTGGATAAATAATCAAATCGACAAAGCTCACGCGATCAATACTGCCAAAGGATTGAGCGAAAAAACGTTCACCGAAGAATCGAGCAAAAAAGTCGGCAATTGCGTTGATGAAGGTATGTGGATGCAAACAAATTTTGTTTCATCGTTGCCTTAACATGGGCAGATATTTAATATAATTATAAGAATTGCACTGACTTTTTTTTTCCTCTCGAATATTAGAATACAAATGAATTTCTGTCGCAGTGGCCGCAAAATATAATTTTGCGACCTAGGCACGAAAAATACTATTTACATTTGTATAGATTCAGATTTGTATATATCTACGTATTAATTATTGCTTTTTAAAGAATATCAAGTTTTTCGACACTATACACGTCGATGTTATTTTCGTAATTAATGATTTAAATTAAATAATCAAATGTTTCGGATACGTACTGATAAGCGACATTATGTTATTTATTGGCTCGATATAAATGTCGGCAAATAATTTGGTTTGTGTGCAGAGAAATGTTAGACAGTAATTGCATTTCGTTTGGCACACATTTATCTTCGTCGCCTTAATGATTAATTCAAAGACAAACGTGTATCACAATGTTGTCATATTTGTTCTAGATTAAATGAAAATCCGTGTAAATATTATTCAAAACAAGATGTTTTCTAAATTATATGAAAAAAAAAAAAAAAAAAAAAAAATATTATTACTGAAACAGAGGAAACCGACCAAATGACATTGTTTATATTTATTTACTTCGTGTATATGTACATATACTCACAAACCTATTTCAAGTATACGAAATACAATATCAAACTATATTGGCGATTAAACAATTTATTCACGCTTAAAAACTTAAACAATAACTGAAATAATATAAAGAAATGTATATACTACTTATTGGCGGGAATAAAAATCTATTTTTTTTTGTCGCATATTTAAAACGCTTAAAGACGAACTTGTATAATTTAATAAAAATTAAGTTAATTGAAAAATTATATTGACGTGAAAATCATGTAGATTTGCAGATTTATCATTTTCTATATCAACGAAAAAGAGATATTACAAATTTAATTGATGTATTGTATATATATACCATGCTGATTTTTATAATAACTACTGTTACAGCTAACAAATCAAACACGGATTGCGGCAAAGGCCTGGAATACTCAAAGTGCCTTTTAAAGTTAATGAAATGATTGTAACGAATGTAATGACACAATTATATATTCGTATATAGACTTCTTCACTAGTATAGTGCATCTAAATAAAAAATAAAAATGAAAAAAAGTGAAGAAAAAATGTAACAATTTATGTGTAGACATTACACCAAATTAAAAATGACAATGTAACTACGTATAAAATAAAACACCAAACGCTACATTAAAAGAAATATATATATATATATGTTTGAAGATTTGAATCGTTATCATTCTCTTCACTACTTTTATTGTAATTAGACCCGTACTCAATTTATATAGTAATTTAAAAGTTCAGCATATAACAAAAAATATCTTTCTTTCTATACATTACATTATATTAAAACATGTCGTGTTGTTTAATATTAGCTTCAAAACAACACAGAATTTTGTTCCTTCCAAAAAATAACATTTTCCTATATACATATAGAATTCTATGACAAACACGAGTCCGTATGAAAATTTTCCTGTCTAAAGTAGAACAGTTACCAACCGATTTTTTCAACAATAAAAGAATAAATGGAAATCGATTCAAACGTTTAACAAAATTTGGACTTAGGAAGGGTGATATTCTATACATAACGTATACGATCCTCAAACAAATATCGCTGAAATTGGTTCAAAATTAAACGAGGATTATCCGAAATAAATTATTTTTGTTGCTGGTAAAAGAAAATAATTTATTTCGGAATTTCCTCCTTCAATTTGGAATCAATGTCACTGATATTTTGTTGGGGATTGTATATGACGTGTAGAATCACCCTTCCAAAGTCCCAATTTGGAAAAAATATTTAAATCCTTTTTTATTTATACTTTTCCTGTTTTTAGATTAGGTCGGTAACTGTTCTACTTTAGCATCCCCTTAAGGTTACCCCCTTACCGACCGAGTATTGCAACAATAAAAGTATAAATATGAAAAATGATTGAGACTTTTTTCACAATTCGGGCTCTGAAAGGGTTATATTCTACGCAGCATATATAATCTCCAAAATAATTCTGGTAAAAATCGTTTAAAATAAATGGAGAACTTTCGGAAACAAATTATTTTTGAGGCAGGTAAACAAAAATAATTTGTTTCCAAAATTTTTCACTCAACTTTGCATAATTTTCATTAGAATTTTGTTGAGGTATTGTATATGTTATATATAAAATCACTCTTCAAGAGCCCAAATTTTGATAAAGCGTTTCAATCATTTTTTATTTATATTTTCCATTTTTGAGGTTAGGTCGGTAACTGCATGTTGTACTTAATTAGAACTGGATCAGTTCAGAACTCGTGTGATATCGCTGAAAATTGTAAAGTAGAACAGTTACCGACCGACCTTTTCAACAATATATAATTATACTATACAATAGATAAAGGATAAAGGATAAAGGATAAAGGAATCGGAATTATCCCCCGCTTTATTGACATTGTCTGTTCGCGGGTCGGCTCTCGGGTGGAGAGTAGGATAAGAATAAAAATAGAAATATACTCGTTTAAATTTGAGTCAAATAATGTCACTGATATTTTGTTGGAAATTGCATATATGTTCTGTAGAATCACCCTTCCAAAGCCCGAATTTTGAAAAAATATTTCGATCCATTTTTGTTTATACTTTTCCTATTTTTAGGTTAGGTCGGTAACTGTTCTACTTTATTTCGAATGCTTTTGAATTATTTATCGATTATACTGGGTCATTTCATGTGAATGAACAGCAGATTTAACTGTATAGTATTTGTTCTGTTCAATTTTTACAAATATTTATCTATTATGTGTTTTTCATTTTCATATTTCAAGAGATGAATTGACGTTAGCGACGAGGTTGGTGTAAGGGGTAAGGGGGGTTCTAAAGTAGAAAAGTTACCGACCTAACCTCAAATATATGGATATAATCCTGCACTCCGCAGTATACATATATTCGCTTTTGTTTCGAGTAATTTTGAATCTCGCGAAAAGGGTCCATATTGGATATCTGTTTACGACAAACATCAACTGCGCAGTCGCACGGTCGGCTCGACAGGTACGACACGTGCGCCCAGAAAAATGCGAACCACGTGTACAAACAAATTTTACACAGCAGTATATAGAAGAACGAAGTTCATTTCGAATGAATCACTCAGTCGATGTTCTGAAATCTTTCGACGCTTGCAGCATCAGAGGAATAAAAGATCTGGCAGATCGATTTTTAAAATACTCGAGTCGGTTTTAATCGGAATTGAATGATCCCCGCCCCCGTTCCCCAATTGTCATTGTAATTTGCAGTCAGGAAGTGAAAAATGTTCGAAATGCTTGTGCACGAATGCGAACCAATGCAAGTTGATAGACTTGTAGAGCACAATGGTAACACACCAAGAAAGGAACCCATTGTGACCAATAATCCTGGTATTGTAAGTAATTTTTTTTCTTTCTGGAACATTTGATATATTTTATAAAATTCTACAATAATCTGTGAATATGTTTGGTTTCGTTAAGTGGATAAATCTTTCGAATGCAAATAAAAAATCTGACATATGACATTTGTTGGACACAACATTAAGTTTATGACAAGTGACTCGTCTGTCGATGTATTGTCATTGTATCAGACGAGACTTTTGAATTGACCCCAATCTTTAGTGTTTGCAAGAAATTTTGTTTACTTTTTTTTAATAAATTTGAGACGTAAAGTGGATATGTCGTGTTATATCATAAATGTACAAAAAATAGCATGTAATTTTAAAGCATTGTCATTAACAATTGGCAAAATTTTAATTATATATGAAAATTGTAGGATTTGGAAGCATATGCAAACAGCTACACTGGTCTGGCAAAAATATTACGCCTGATGTATATAGCAGATCACTGTCCAAGTTTATGCATTGAAGCATTGAAAATTGCAATAACATGTGTCATGGATACTTACAACGTAGAATTATATTCAACTTTGCATAGAAAACTAACAGGGGCAGTAAGTTTACTCGAAGACGAACGTCTATTACAGGATTTACCAACATATGATAAGGAATGGGTGAATACGCGTTCAAAGACTGGTGCATTAATACTAGAAAAGTATGATTCAGACTTGAAGAATTATAAAACCAACTCCATCAAAGAAAGCATAAGGAGAGGCCACGATGATTTGGGAGATCACTATCTTGATTGTGGAGATGTAAAAAATGCGATAAAATGTTATTCACGATCTCGTGATTACTGTACCAGTACAAAGCAGGTTATTGAGATGAGTTGGAATGTTTTGAAAATGTCAATTTACCTCGAAAACTGGCCACATGTGATCAGTCATGTGAACAAAACTGCATCAACACCAAATTTCCCCAATATTTGTGGAAAAGAATATAATTTGGGTCTCACTACAAAATTCAATGTTGCTTCTGGTCTTGCCCAACTAGCAACTGGGGTATACAAGCCGGCAGCTAAATTATTCATACAAACATCAGTGGATTATTGTAATTTACCAGAAATAGTGTCACCTGCTAATGTTGCTATTTACGGTGGCTTGTGTGCTTTAGCTACCTTTGACAGGCATGAACTTGAAGAGCTGGTTATTTCCAATAGTTCCTTTAAGCTCTTTCTAGAGCTCGAACCACAATGTAGGGACATTATTCTCAATTTCTACGAATCAAAATATGAAACCTGTTTAAAAATGCTGGAAGATATTAAAGATAACTTATTGCTAGATATGTATATTGCTCAACACGTTGATAAATTATATAAAAAAATTCGCAATCAGGCACTGATTCAGTATTTTAGTCCATATCTTAATGCAGACATGGTGGGCATGGCAGCTACATTTAATACATCAGTTGCCGCATTAGAAGAAGAACTCATGCTGCTTATATTGGATGGTTCTATTCAAGCACGGATCGATTCTCATAATAAGGTAAAAGTTTGTATTTATATATTGAATATATGCATTTAAAATTATACTTATGTATAATATATTTCTTAACAATAGATTAATTATGAATTGAAAATAAAATTTGTTTACTGCTTATTCATTTCTCAATTTGATAAACATTATAACAAATAGTTAAAAGGACAAATTTTCTTACAATATCTTGATTTTTTTAGATATTATATGCTAGGCATACCGATCAACGTAGATCAACATTTGAAAAATCACTGGCTTTAGCTAAGGAATATAAGCGTCGCACTGAAATAACAATATTAAGAGCAACAATAGTGAAGTCTAAAATCGTTGTTAAGTTCAAGGAGGTTCCACAGGATAAAGATTATTATGTTCGATCCAACATCAGACAACTAGATAAGTTCATGAACCAAATTAAAAATTGAATTTGAGTTGAGTTCAGCGTTGTAAAATTATGTATTGTTCTGTCATTTATGTAGATATCCTAATGCGATAATGTAATTGCTGATTGGACTACTGACGATTAAAAATAGCCACATGATGTACATTTTTATTTTCATTTATAGATGTTTGATCGCCAGCAGTTTAATCATACATATATATATATGTCACGTGTACATAAAGTATATGTTGCAAATACTATTCATGATTTAGAGAGTAAGTAATCATTTCATTGTAGCAATTTTGTATAATTATTATAATTACATTATTTTCTTGATATGTTAAATAATAAAACGAAATATAGTACAAAAAATACATGCAACTTCAATGCTGAACATTGAAAGCAGATACCAATATGTACAGATTTTATTAAAATTCAAAATATGCATGAATTAAAAAAAAAAAACTCTGGAAAAGAAAATTTCACACAATTTCCAATCAAACAAATCGAAGTTTTTGATAGAAACATGTACATTGTATCGAGTATTGCTACTTTAGTGAGCGTCATTAATACACCTTTATTCTTTTCATAAAATTTAAACGAATATATGCGGGTGTTACATATTCGTGGTGTAAGCATTAACTAAAAAAACATATTAATGGATAAACTGTATATATATGAAAATAGTAATAAAACTTCGTCATTAAGAAAATAAATCTTTTTATCCTTTTTAATGCTTTATTTCATCCTTTGTTTTTACTTTTCAATCTTTTAATTTTTATTGGTTTAATAATGAATTTTATAAATTATCTTTTTATAATTTTAATAAGTTTCGAGGGTTAATTGAGCATAACACTTTTTCTTTCAAATACCAAGAGAACTCTGCGTCATTGCTTTTACTATTAATATATTACTGTATTTGAAGTTTTTGAACAATCGTCACTAGGTAATAATTATGTTTTCATTGTAGAAAAAATCATGACAGGACCAAATTACGAGCAAAACATATATATGTGTGCATTTAAAAATAGATACAAAATATATGCAAATAAACCATATTTATTGTAGTAAGAAAAATTTCAGTATATAAACGGTCAAAATATATTTTTTGTTAAAATGATAAAAATGGCGTTTTTCGTCTCAGTCCTACTAGCAGATAATAAACACATTGGTTCGAATCCGACATAATTAAATTTTCTATAATTAAAATATTACCTATGACCTGTAAAAATATGAAAAATTCCCAACGTAGATGTCATCAACAGTTGGAAAAATGTTGAAAAAAATGAAAATTAATAAACCTACTGCAAAATGGATTGGAATACACATAGTGCGCTAGATGTCTCTGTCCACCACCAATGTTCACCCAACCCAAGCAACAAGAGAGGTCACGTCGCTAATATAAATACATAATAAAAAAATGTATCTATACAGATTCTAGGGCGTATATATAGTAGGTTAGTATAGGACGAGTAGGCGGACCGAGACGAAATGCTATTTTTACCATCTTAACACATTGGTTCGGATGGTTCGGATGATCGATAATTAAATTTTGTATGGTTAAAATATATGTATAATAAAATATATTTCTTTGTACAAATTTACTATACTTATTGCCTTAATTTATTACACTTAAGCAACTAAAATCTAGAAGTGGGTAGTTCGAATAAAACGATCAATACTAATTTTTAAATTAAAATGAACTGAATAATTTATATACTGACGGATATAATACATTGCAAGCGTTGATTCTTTGACCAATTTTAAGCAAAAAAACTCCCGGACCAAAATTCCGTTCGAACAGTTGGTTTACTTATGGCGAAGTGTTTTATTAGGTTGGTCCTTACCCAGCCAGCAAAATAAAAAGTGGTTTTTCTGATCACGATATCATTAGGCGAAGGTCTATATGATCAGAAAACCCTCAGAAAGTGGGACGTCTGATCTCTTTTAGAGCACATTCTGAGATCATTATTATATGAACTACTGTTTTATTTTGCTGACTGGGTAGAGACTATTCAAGTCCACGAGAGACCATGTATGTTACTGGCATACATTGTTCCAATCGATCTATGTTTTTAGATGACTTATATAGACTTATCGCGATGTGCCTAAATTGGTCGCACGGGTCAATCAAAAATAATAATTCAACTATTTATAAACATTGGGGTGATAATATATGGTAGTTATTTTGAAGAAGAAAAAAAGATAAAAATAATAATAAACCTAAAAATTTATTCTATAAACGTGCTGGTAACCATACCTCATTAATGGTTTTCTGATATATGTTTATTTTTACTATCAGGGTTAAAGAAAACCTTTAAATTATGATATTTTATATCACCCCTATATCAAACCCTGCAAACACCAAAAGTAACGGTAATGTAACATTTATATAATTGTTATGTGTTACATAAATGTTACGTAGTCATATTAATACCTGTTACTATTGTGTTTGCTGGGAACGAAACAATGTACAAATAATATATTTCATTTCAGTTTATTAGTCTTAAAGCTATATTAACCATAATGGCTATATAAACCCCATTTCATTTTTTATTTTACATTTATACTAAAACCTATAATTCCTGATCAATATGAAAAGACCCAATCATTTTAAACAAATACTTAATATACGATAGTTAAAAAAAAAACATAGCGAAATAAGTTGGTTTCCATTTTAAAAATAGTTGGTGGCCCTGAAAAGGGCCGATTCGCCTATATTTGTCAACCTGTCAAGATTTACTTTTTGGCTACGATCTTCGCTTTCGAAGCGGAAACCTTCTTCGGTTTCGGTGTTCTCGGCTTGGCAGCAGGAGCCTTGCCTGATTTTTTAACCTTGGATGGTGATTTTGCCTTCGATGCTTTAGGCTTGACAGCCTTTTTATCAGCTGCCTTCTTTTCACCAACTGGCGTCTTAGCGACTGGTTTTTTAGCTGTTACTGCTTTTGTAGCCGCTACTGATTTCTTGACAAGTGGAGATTTAGGCTTGACGGCCTTCTTCTTGGGTGCCTCGCCTTTACCAGCGAGTTTGAAGGAACCAGCGGCACCGGTACCCTTGGTTCGCATAAGAGTTCCTTTTTCAACAGCAGCCTTCAAGTACTTTTTAATAAAAGTAGACTGTTTGCTAGGGTCGACCAAATAAGTGGCTGCGATGTACTTCTTGATTGCCTGCAGGGACGAACCGTTGCGTTCCTTCAGAGCGACAATGGCGGAGTTCACCATGTCGCTAGCCGGAGGATGCGATGATTTTGCACTTTTAGGTTTAGCTGCTGACCTTTTCAGGTCCTTGATTTTAGCTGCCTTCTTCAATGGACTTGATGCCGCTACGGGCGCTGCAAGTGATGGTCTGTCACTCATGATGAGAACTTTTCGTAAATTTATTTCAACTTTATTTCAACTTCGATCTGTAACTGGCGAATGCTCGGAACAGAATGATCCTGCGCCTTGCTAATATCAATAGTTATATACATCTAGCGCGGACCATGGAGAGACTGTCCGGGTATCCGTCGCATCGTTCACCAATGATTATCCATTCGCGGTAACGGTACCGACAACTCGAAAGGAGAAATGTCGAATGATTACGACAATTAGAGCTACGAATTTCTTTCAACATATTGAAGTAAACATTTTTCAATGTAACCGATAGTCAAACGAGCACAGATTTGTAATTATTTCAGTTGTTAATTCGTGAAAGTCTGCGCACTCTACGAGGCGTGTGATCGGTGGAAAATATAAAATTTCGTGTAAAACCACGAAATATATTTGTCAAAAACGAAACTTTTCAAGGTGAACGTCAATCAATCTCTCCCGTTCCAACAACACGAACGACGATCGAGTTACGAAAGTAAACGATCAAAATATCTGTACAATTGTGACGACACTCGAACACGTTGTAACTGCTTGTTGTACAGTTCGGGCTGCATAATATTAACAAAATTATTATAAAATACGTTTACGCATATTTTTAATTATCCTGTTAAATTGGCATTAAC
>JAPYZR010008320.1:0-18662 GCA_030522945.1 Trichopria nigra | reverse complement strand
TGATTATGGATAACCATGATACACAGATAATCCATTTCCAAAGACACAATAAAAAAGTAGAGGTTCCCATTTAAAAAACCAACGTTGACCTTTAAAAAACCAACATATAAAAGCACATTAATCTATATGGAAATATAAATAATTAGTACATTTCTGCTTCATACATTATCAATGGAATTGTGTGGATGTGTATGGAGTAAATGTGAATTGATATATCAAATTCATAAACTTATAGCACTCTGAGCGGGTGCGGCCGAAGGCCGCAGTCGCGAAGTTAATTTAGTTAGTTAGGCCCGAAGGGCTGGACACGGTTAATCTTGCGAGAGAAGTGAGCTACGCGTGAAAGCGCGCTATGGGTCCAGGGGTTGGAGCCCCCGGTGGGGTTGGTGGCCGAAGCCCCTAGTTTATGTATTCCCAAGCAGCAAATCAGGTCGAAATTACGTCTTTTCGACCTGCCATCAATTAATGGAAGGTCGAAAAGAGGTAATTTCGACCTGATTTGCTGCTTGGTTATTATTACTGCTTATTGCATTTTCTGACATGTTGATATTCATTTGCATTTTATCGATTGTCATGGGGAGTTTTTGTTCTCTTTTTTTTTTATTGATGGCATCTATGTAGAAATCTGTCCAGTTTTCTGTTACACTGCCCAGTTATCCTATACCTTTAACATGGGAAAAAAGCAAACTGGACAGAAACTAGCCACAAACTGGACTCATTTTCTACTAGGGTACATGAACGTTTTAATAATGAAATATAAATTACTCTAATTGAAATATTTGGAAATTTATGTAACTTTTTATGGTTTCAGTGAATTGTCGACCAGAAAATTTCAATAAAATGTGTTTAGAATTTAACCAAATCAACATAGAACAAAATATAACCAAACATTGTTATGGTTATAAGATATCTTCTTTCAGAAACTCTGTAAGGAGGTTCTAAAAATTAATTTTTACCGACGCACTTGGAAGATTTTAAGTCGAGTTAAAAAGTTTAAACATCTTTCAGAATTACGGTTTATTTGGACTTAAATTCATTCTTCGCGACACTGCACAAATACTGCGTAAATGATGGAAAATTAGCCAGGAAAGTGAGGAAATAAATTTGCCATAAGTGTCGATAAAAATTCTACTTTACACTAGCCGTATAAGTAGAAAACTTTCTCCGATATTTTATAGAAGAATTTACTTCCTTCACTTCTCCTCTAATTTCCATTTGATTACACTGAACTTTTGTTTGCAAACCGTGTAAAATATGATTAAATATCTCAATAAAGTCGACAATAATATAAAAGAATGTTATAGAATCATTGCCTAATTTCTCGGCAGAAATTAAAAAATGAAAAATTACTAAATGCAAAAAGGTCTATTGAAAATTTATTCTCAAAATAGTTTAAGCAATTAAACTATTTTTTTAACATCAGCTCCGTTACTGTAAGATTTTAAGTATAATTTCAAATTTCGTATCTTTTCTGCGTATATGCTGCAGCATATACGCAGAAAAGATATGCATACAGTGCACTGTATCCTCGTTCATTTTTAAATCGATTTTATTGAAATTGTATTTATAATTTTTCATAATTTTGCAAATTTTAGTTGTTGAAACATTATTAAACAGAAAACAAAACAAAAAAAAAAGAGAATGAAAAAACATTCATATTCTTTTTCATTAAAATATTTGAGGTACGAGATTGGCACACTTTCCGAATGCTTCAGAAACCCCTTAAGGCAAAGTTTTATGAATCGATAAAATCAATGGAATAGGTAGAGACGGTCGTCTACCATACGCTTGATTAGTCTTTCTAAATATTAGGATAATATAAATCACTGCCGGGATTGATCAGAACCAGCGATAAATGCCCGTTCGAGCTTGCTTCTGGAAACTCCGCCACCTCGATAGAAACACTCATATGCCTTCGAGTTGCTCATTATGACGATTTAATCACTTCATGAAATTTCGACTTTAAGATAATGCCCTCGTAAACTTTTTACCATAATGTCCAATCGAAACTTCGCTTTAATCATTCTGTTGATTGAATTAATGTATATCGGTGACTCATTTCAGTTACGTATTCTTATTCGTTATTGCCATACACTGTTAAAAATGTCATTTAATAGAGTATAACTATATATTATGTATATGTAGATATACAGTATGAAGGATTAATGAACATGTACTGTAAGTTTTTTGGAAGTTTTTTTAAAGTGTAGGCTATGGTGGTTCATCCTTTATAAATTGCACTTTATAAATGCCACTTTAATATATAAAATAGTAAACAAGGAAGGATAGATTGAATTATATTGTTTTCCATTCAAATCCAAAATGAGGGTCTATAAATTGAATTCTGTGCATTTCAATTAAATTAAATTAAATTAAATTCATATTAATCCAAAAACAATCAATATGCATGAAATTTAAATTACTTAATTGTAGATACTTAATTGTTGCTATCTCATTTTTTTTTTTAGGAATTCAACATCGCTCGAGAATTAAGAAATTGGATTCGGAAGAATTGAAAGAATGTACATTTTTCTTCTTGAATCCATTTATGTTTTCTGGAATGCGTCTCATGTGTTACGAATCGCACACTTTCGTCAATATTTATTTCTTTCTAAATCATACAACGGCAAAATTGACAAAAAACAATCGAAATCTCTCAACGAGTCCGGTAAGATTCTTTTATACAGGTAGGCAAAGAGGAACCACGTAGAGTGGGTAAGGTCGAGAAGAATCGAGAATCTACGAACAATTCAAAATCAAAACTGATTTGACCGTTAAATTCCAGTTGGGAAATGATATACCTATATAGATGAAAATTTCTCGAATCATCACCCTCAATCACGTATATCTTCGCGCGCTTGTATAGTGTCGCTGTGGTATATATATATTTCCCGCTTTCATGGACACTGGCAAAAAGCACGACCAGTATACGCGCGCCTCCCCGTCATCCCGAAACGTGAAATATAATAAGAGTTCAATAACCAGACTGTGGTTACTTCCGATAATATTACGCTCACTTTATAAAAACCAGTTCGTAAATAATGCATTACTTATTCCGAGGCGTCTCCCAAGTTAACATTCCATTGCGCTTCGCGGCGCGTACATCAGGGGCCTATATAACAACGAATGGAATGAAACCGCCGGAAAAACGTACCTATACATATATACACGCGATGTATATATACGAGTCTCACGCCTTGACGGCTCGTATATATACGTGTACTTGAGGAGAGCCTGGTTTCGGGCGATTTTCGGGTCGGACCGGATAACGACATATTCGTATATATAAAAGAAGAAATCATTTCGGCCAACGCGAGACCAGTTTCTCAAGGTCATTGCGGTGAACGTCTGGTGAACGGGCCCCTCCCCCCAGACCCCCATCGCCCCCTGAACGATCGTTCAGGCCTGCACATCCGGAAGTCATACGCGCACGGTACACGCAGGTGTAATCTTATTGGGCCGTCGCCTTCTTTCGTGCAAAACGAAATAAGGCCTTGTTCCTTTTTTTCCTTAAGCAAGGTCGTCGAGGGTTAACAGGACAGCGCGCGCTCGGCACGCGGTTATATAGACGCCTGGCCATCGGATGAGCCGCTTTTCGTTTTCGGGACCCACGAGTAGCGTGTGCGCACGCACGAAATTGACGAGGCTCAGCCTACATGCATACTTACATATATGCGTATACGTGTATACCCGAAACTCGGCCGAACCGGTTGCTTGTCTCATCCGCGTCTCTCTTCCTCTCGTCAGTGGAGCGAGCCTCGAGGCTGTCTCGAGACCATACTTCGTCGGGTCGTGTCAAGTTCAACGCTGCTGCAACATTTTTTTATATCTGTTTAGACTCGTACCTCTTCGTCGCTCCCTTTCTCGAAATCGAATAATCAGTCCCTTTCTATTATGTAAATCGCGATAAGAATAAGTTTTTTCTTCGTTCTTTACAAATTTGCAGAATTTAATGCCAAATGGGTTTGAAATTCAATAGAAACATTATGTTTGGTGCACAAGATGAAGTTAAATAATTTGTTTCTGAAAGTTCTCAGCCAATTTCACCGGTATCTTTTTGGGAATACCCTGTGATATGTCGAATTATACCGTAAAGTGAGTCCCAATTTTAATGGAAACCTTGTTTAATTTACGCACTCATCGTTTGTAATTGTGAATAAAGATGTGTTTCTGCGTACTAAAAATATTTATATGCATTTGTATAAAAAGAATCGTAATTTAAACGATCAGGGAGCGCTTGTCAAAAGACGCGTTTATACGTCAAAAAGTTAAGTGGCTGTGGCGAAAGGCGGAGTCCCCTGCTGGGGTTGGCGACCGAAGCCCGCAGGTGCAAAGCCATTCTATATCTACCGATTTCCAATTCTTAAATCACTAAAACCTTATAAAGCTCCAGAACAAAAGAATCGGAAACAAAACTATAAGGAATAATTCGAATGTAATTCGCTGGACGTCTTTTTTTATAATGTTCAAACTTTTTATCGATTTCTTTTTTGTGATGTACTAAAAAAAAGGGTTGTGAAGCACCTGACACTAAAAAAAAGTCAAACATAACCTCAAATGTTCATTAGATTTAAATCTTTAAGAGTCGTAAGAAGCAGACCATGTGTATTTGCCAGCAGAAAATTGATGACGCTAAACATTTTTCTGAAAGTGGCGAACCATTCAAGAACGTCCATTCAAACGATATTCAGTCCTCGTATCGCTCTAATGCGTGTATGGACTCCGTTCCGGCGGCACGAATGAAAAATAGCCCTTAATGGACACCTGGTACGGTTCCCTAAAACAAATCGAAAAAGTTAAGTTGAACACTGCAGTAGCATCAACGGCAGCAGCCAAATCCGCCTGCACTCGACGCTCCGTTTTGTCGGTTCTCATCTCTCTCTCTCCCATTTAGAGTTTTGGCATTCTCGCCCCTCTCTCGGCCTCTTTTCCTCTTCAGGACTTGGTACATTCCTCTACGTCTTCTTTTTTCTCCCCTTCCGGCTGCTGGCGTGCGTCAAAGCCTTTTTCGTATATGTCAGCGGTTCCACAGCTGCAGGGCTACCGTCTGTAATAATCGGCCTGGACCTGCCGAGCCGCTAAAATACGAGTCTGTTCTCTTTCGTTCGTGGTGCGAGTGCTTTCCTGAGGACGATTCAAACGCTTCGGGAGTACAGCAAGTAGAAAAGGAAGCACAGAAACGCCCGCCGCACATGAGGGATGCGTGCTTTCTCCGGAACGCAGCTTTCGTGCTTTTCTGGCGAGTCTTGTTTCTCAAAGGGTGTATTTTCCTTTGGCTTTTTGTCAAAAAAAAAAGAAGAACCCTTTGGTAACGTTCTTAATTTGATTTTGTTTTAATTTTGTGAATTGGACCCCTGTTCGGATGACAGGGAATTGATTTTCGTTCGCGTTAATCGAACGTTGTGAAACACATGAAATAATATCAATAATGCTGCGTGCTGCACTTTAAATATGGAATAATTTCTTCCTGCATCGAGCTTGAATGAAATTTAACCGTTCGTGTATATCTGCTATGCAAATGAGCGACGCATTAAATGCATATGAGCCAGGACCCCCGGATCGGCGATGATTACATAACGATTCGGGGACTTGCCAAAATGCAAAAATAATGTGTATTTAATTTCGACAGCAGATACGGATATACGTATATATATATATATATATATGATAAATTATTCATTCACTGTTTGACACTTGAAATTGCCGTTACTTGACAGGCTGAACAAAAAAAAATAAGCGACTTACGGTTACAGTAATAAAATAAAAAAGTCTTTGGACCGATTAATTATTATTTTTGGGCTCTAAGGTGCAGACGATAGACTTGTTCGAACAACTACATTTATTGCTTGATTTAGTGCTTGATGAAGTGTGAATAAAATAAAATAAAACTCAGTATACTGAATGTCCTACTATATCCAATATAACTAACGTACACTGGACCAAGGCTGGGGTAGAATATTTTCTAACTTTTTTTTTGAAATTGTAAAAGTGAATTTTTCACTTTTTCATGGTTGACATTTCACTTTCTTTGGAGTATATTTCAGAAATGTCACTAAACGAAGAGTTAAATGTCGCTCTTCGAAGTATGCAGAATTCCCTAGTTAGCAAACGATATCCTGAGGATGATCCTAAACGCATCAGTCACTGCGAATGGACCAATAGCTGGACAACCTAATCAATTTTGACACTTTGTTTAAAGAGAGATAGGGAACATTGATTAGGTTACCCAGCTACAGGATTATTTCCAGTCATTTTGTATGTTTACATTAATATAAAAATGGTGTTTTTTACTCTTTTACTAATAACAAGACTACGATCATAGGTATAACTTCCAAATAGATTTCAATGAACATGATGTGTGGAAAATTTTACACCATTAGTATATTTATTATTTGTTCAATTAACCGACAACAACAAAGAACAATAATTTTGTCATTTCAGATAAAATTTCTAAAATCTTCTCGAAAAGGAGTATTGTAAATGAATCTTTTTATGGTTTTCGGAGTCATTGAATATGAATCTAAAGCCTGATCAAAATTAAAAATGACGAAATCAAAATAAGTTATAAATTACTTAAACAAAAATAGCAAGTTGTCATGGTGCATTTCTTGTACAATTTAAATGGTCATTGAAACGTCTTAAAATAATGTACACGAGCGTATTGTAGAAATAGGTACGAACTAAATTTAAATGTATTACGTATATTTAAACACATTTTTGTGTGCCAATTTTTTTTTTTACTCACCTCGTTCAAGTTTTATTTTAATTTTAAACATTCAAGTTTTGAACATATGACTCTTACCTATATTCAGTAACATATTGAGAGGATACTTTCAACATGCTAAAATTTGACACTGTTAAATCATAGACAGTCTGCATATAGCTGTGTCTTTTTTTTTAATATTTATACGTGTGACAAAAATGGTGGTATCTTATAATGTTTCTTATAAATAATGGTCACACGCCAGTTCTCGATGAAATCAAAAATCAAATCTTGATTCCAATATAAGTATATTGTATTAAGGTTTACATAAATGTACACGTAGCTTTGTATCTGTATACATTTTATTTATAATTTTGAACTTTCTGAAAAAAAGTTACCGTTCGATCCTGTAATTTTGATAAGTGTGTGGTATATAATATCATATAATGATAATCTTTTCTGTGAACAAACACTGGCATCTATGTACATTGATTAAGATTCTTTTTATTAATTCAATTTTTTATAAAGTATTTTCGACATTTCATACTTAATATTTGCATTCATTATTTTTCAATTTCCTCTATTAATTATATAATTTATTACTTTCTTCACATTAATCTGCAATTTGTAATAGAACATTTAGCTGTTTAATTCACGTTCGTATAATTTTTTGCTAATCTTTACTCGTTAATATTTACTTGTTTTTATTATAATTTACGAAATCGCATACTATTTGATTATTTGCCATTAAAGATATTTTCAAATATTATAAATGCAACAATTTTTCTTGACCATTATGCCATTTATATCAATATCTATTCCATTACGAATCTTTTAATCGTTTCTCAAGAGCCGAGTGTAGTAGGAAGAATCAAAACTTTATTTCATAACGATTTATTATGTTCATAATAAATGTCACGATGAACATAAATTGAAGTAATAATAGACGCGAGACTCAGTGAATATTTCCTGGCCAAGTTCATTCATATCTCTTTAGAAGTATCACGTGTATATGTATATATATATATACATATATACAGGTAATATTTACTAGTCGCAGCAGGTTCAAACGTGTACTGCGATGACAAAGAAAGAACTCGGCAGTGTTGCCGTACTTTTGATTCTGATTCGTGTGATAAAATTCTTGTTCGTATTACAAAAATTTGAATATTTTTTGAATATAAATTGGGTGCTGTGCTGAATAATGTAGAACAGTGTATAATGAACGTTCTTATCAATCATTTATATTTCAATTAATGAAAACATGAAAAAAAATAATTTAGTTGATTTCCCCGAAATCATCTATGTAAAAAAGTCCTTAACCTAGCAAATACACATGTATATCGTTTAGAGATCAAAACACTAACGTAGATTCAAGTTTTCAAATAATATTCAAAAAATAAAAAAAAAAAAAAAAAAAAAAAAAAAAAAAAAAAAAAAAAAAAAAAAAAAAAAAAAAAAAAAAAAAAAAAAAAAAAAAAAAAAAAAAACAATTTAACACACAGAAAAAGAAACAAAACGTAACTTAAAACAAGATTTTAGGTTTTTTTGAACGTTATGTTATGAAGAATGTTATGAAAAACGAATTTGTTAAACATAAACATGTTATCTATTCTATAAAAATGACAGAATGATTCACCACATGGTTTTAAAAATATAGTGGTGGAAATACTTAATTTTAATCTGTTTTGACGAGGAAGGGAGCGTTTCAGATGGCAAAATATTTATCAAAGAAATTTGAAATGAATGAATCAGCGCGCTTTATACAATGAGAGCTACAACAGATATATCTATACTGGGTGGTCGTCTAATAGGGCAATGCACGTTGCAGAAACGCTAATCTCGATTATTGTATCAAATACTTTTCGTTTATTAGTTTTTTCACTAAATTCCGCATTTAAGTTCAGAATAATATCTCACTGATGCTTAATTCACTTGACACTTATGACACTTTAGTCTTTAACTGATATGATAGGAAAACCAGAAAATCTTGCGTTTTTTTCTACCACAATGATTTGACATAATTATCTTGTTCCAAATTAAAAGAATCATGGTAGGATGAGTAAGTTCGTTATATAGTAATAAGTCTATTGTAAAATTCCATTAGAAGCCATTCTATTTCATTAGTGGTTAGATGATCACCCGGTATATTGTTTAAACTTATATATATATATATATATATATATATATATATATATATATTCTTTATTTTCGATTTAATTGTATAATGCTTATTTTGTTATGGTTTATTTTGCAATTTTGATGTCAGTTTTGACTTTTTTTTTAATCAAGTGTCTCATAGGTAAAATCGTTTGAAACAAATAAAACACAGGTGACATTCGTATTCATCGATTGCTAATTATTAAAATATTACACTTAATTTATAGCTCTAAAATCTCCATTATTTGGCTAAAAATATCATCCTCGTATAACCCAATTCAGTTCATTATAAATTTATTCACAAAAATTTGGATTCTAATGTGTGTTTTAAAATACATACTCAAATCCATGACCATACCATACCATAATTTCAGCAGACTTAAAAATTTTGACCTGATCATGTATATTTTAAATATTTTATATACTTTTCATATACAATATAAATGTTAATTTTATAATGGCGCCCTGTGTTGCGCTCGAACTTATTACCGGGAAAATGAAATTTTAATTCTAATATAAAAAGACACTACCAAAATATTACAAACGATATTATGGTTACGTAAAATTAAAAATGAACATAAAAATCCACGAGAGATTCAAAAATGTAATGGATAAATTTCAAAGTATAATAAATTCAACATCATAAATATAATATTGTCAATGAACAATGTCCATTATTATTATAAAGGAATACGAAATATAAAGAAAAAAAAAATCATTGCGCTAGATTTTTTTATTTTACATTTCTATCCGAGGATAATAAAATGTTGTGATCTAGTGTAATAAGCCACGGTCATTTTATTCAAGTACATTCACGGCCATAGAAATTTGTGAAAGGGATTTGTTAAGGTCAAGGTATACATTTTCAACGACGACACGAATACGTCATACATAATATATCACACAGACATTTTTACGTGTTTTTCACTACGACACTGACCAAATGATTGTGTTCTGACCAATCGCCGTTAAATTGGACAAGGAGGTTTGGTCGAAGCCCCACTATATTATTCAACATTTTAATCCAACATCAAAACCCATCAATTCTTCTCAACACCTCATCGCGAAAGCATCATCAATGGACGTGACATATCGAGTTGCGTAAAACGTGGAATAAAAGATCCGCAGAAAATTTGCCGTAACCTTAACGGAGTAAAAAAGTTCGCCGACTGATTGGCGTATGTTCGCACGGTATATATATATATATATATATATATATATATATATATGTATAAATTCATTGGCGTATGCCAGAAGTCGTTGTCGTATGCATGTGTCTCGTCGGACGATGCGTGCTCGTTGTTGACGAGTTATCGCATCGACCCACCGGTGACCCAGAGCGATATCATCGCGAGGTTGCGGAAATGCGACGTCGGACTTGTGGCCGTAGCCGTCGCGGGTATACGGCGTATTAATGGCCTATTCATTCACGGCGCAAGAAACTGCACGTACGACAATAGTGGACCGCTATAAATGCTATAAAAAAAAATATCTATATATATAGTATAAATCGCATCTTCGCGAATGTCATGTATATATATACGTGCCTGTTGTTGTAGCGTGATTCAATCACGAGGAACTCGCGGCGCGTTTAATTTATTTGTTTAGCGCCGTGCAACTCCGAATTCGAATAAACGCCGTTCGTTTATATCCGACCGATGAGAGATTCGCATGCCTCGCGAGCACGAATCGCGTTTCCTGGATAACTTGAAAACATCTTTGCGTAACGTCAAACATTGCATTTTTCATTTCGTTCCATCAAGTTGTGAACTCAATTTTTTACGTTATACGTCGTGGATTGTTTTTCCCGCGCGATAAGAAAAGTGATAATTCATTGATGATTCTGACGTGTGTGTGTATAGGAACGTTTTTCCTTCGAATGCGCTGCATTATATACTTCGCTTTTTGAGTTAATTAAACTCAATTCGCGACGACAATCCCCTGCACGTCGAATCCGAGCCGAGCGGCGGGACATCTGCTTAAAAATTGAATTTACACTGTTGGTATCTTTGTGAAATCTCGACGAGATCTCACCGAGATTTCATTACTTTATTTGTGGAGCTCTCGCAAAGAGATCTCTGGAAGATTCCCGACCACTCCCGGAGCCAGCAGGATACCATCTTCAATTTAAAAAATTGCGCTACTTTATTTATTCGTTCCATTAAGGGGTGTAACGACCCTTGAGACGTTCGTATATTTTTATGAGATAATGAAAGTATACATCTGCATTTTATTGTCAAGTTCTTTGTTTATTATTCGCTTTATTTACAACATTATACAATCTTATTATGAAATTACAATCAAATATATTAAATTGGTACTTTATATAAAATCAACATTTGTACATATAATATATTATTATACAGTTTTTAATACTTGAAACATTACAAAAAGCATGTAAAAATATATTATTATTGACTGATCTTTTTAGTTTCTTTGCACTTTTAAATGTGAGTTTTATATCGACATGTATCCAATGCAGCTTTATACTTGTCCAGCTATTTTATTGAGTTCTAATTTTCTCAAGTTTATTAATCAACTTCATCTGTTATTATTTATTTATGCATGGTTTTAACTGTCTATATTTCATCGTACCTCTGTCAATATCCTTTATTTTTCGTTACAGTCCCGTTCATTATCATCCTTTCTAGAACTCATAACTTTATCACTTTTGTCTACTTAGTGATTATTGTGAATCCTACACATTTTTGAAAAGGTTCATTTATTTTATACGTCTTAAAAATTAATTAATTAATTGTTCTCCATTGCTTTAATAAACATGCCTCATATGTTATTTTATGTTATATTTATATCTTATATATAAAAGTTAAGTACACAGTTTTGTAAGATTTTATATACATTATTTAAAACATTTTTTAAAAACATTGAAAGCTATTTATTAATTTTTGAAAATGTTTTTCAACCTTATACTCTTGTACCGGTTCGACATTTATTACGTTCGCGTCACTTTCTTCCTATAACACCTCTTATTACTGCTATCGAGTGCGTCATTAAGAATCGGTAACTTAATATGACATTGAACTTCGTGCATATCTTTATTGCAACCAAATATTTCTAGATTAAAGAGCTTTCACCAAACACCTCTCAATAAAATTTCAGAATGACGCCCGTCAAGTAGATGTTGATATCATCGTTAAGCCAGTATAATCTCTCGAAGAACTTTGCAATTAACGCTAAGCGTAATCTTAATTACTTTTGTATTCTAATGACAATTGTATTAATGTATTAACTACTAGGCACAATAAGTGGTCCTTAAAATGTGTCTTAACATTTTAATATATATATGAAAGTAGGTTTTAGCCATACGGAAATATAATGTTAAACATTTATGATTGAGAATGATTGAAAATCTTTGATAAATGAATTGTGTCGGCATGATAGACGAAACATAAAAAAAAATCATTAAATAATAAAATGACACGCATTTTAAAAAAGTTAATTAGAAAATGCCAATTAAAATTAATAATATTGATATTTTTTATTGTATACAATAAACTATGTAAACGAAGCAAAAAATTCCCAACATTTTACGTAATACGAGAATTGCAGGTATTCGATATTGTATTTGATAATTACGAAATTTGCAATAAAAACACAACAATCATTTATATAAAAACAAAGTAAATCACGAGTTTTTTATGAATTTTACTACTAAATATAACCTTAAAAAATACGTATTTTCAGTTTATTTGAACTCGCGTTTAGTACGGGGCTTTATACATAAAAATCTAGTCATATGCGAAAAAACGGAATACTTTTCTTTTCTCAGCATTTGTCAGCCTCTATACTGAGCAGATAAATAAATAAATAAATAAATTAATGGCAACAGGAGTATGAAAATAATGACCGCCAGGAAAAGACACATATAAAAGTCATATACCGGAAACCAATATAATGAATGACTAATAAGAATGGATCTCTACCTTATTTAGGAATTATAAATGTGTCTATCCCTTTTAAACAGCGGAATTTAGATTTTCGAGATAATACAAAATTTCAATATGTATATTTTAAATTGTGCGTTTAACATTTTTAAATTATATTTTATAGATTGCTGTCAATAATGTAGAAAATTGAACAATAATCTTTAAAACCTAACGATTTTTTGTCACGGTGTGCTTATAATAAAAGAAGGTTTTAAAAACTTACATGTCAATGAATTTTGAAACCATAGTATTGCAAGACTTACCTAAAACAAAGAAAAAACTTACATTAGTAACTTGCTATAATGATAGTAATTTGTTATGTATATTATATATAACATATATACAAATATATGTTAGTTATTAATAATTGTTTTTTTAAATTAAGAAAATGTCCAATTAATTTTTTCAAATCAAAATCAATCACGTTTCGTTCCTCCCAGTACCTAAATTCGATTTAATCGTATGAAAATTTTTTTATCAATTAAATAAACTATTTTTCATGTTATTATGAAAGTGATATATTAATTAAACAATACAATTTACATCTATATATAATACTGTGAAAGATCAATTTTCTCAATAGTCGAACTCTCCATTTAACGATTTAATTGATTTATAGGACAGGCAGACATTGTATATGTGTATACGCGTGCTCATAATACAGTACATCATTTTGTTGTTTTTTTTTCCAAGTTTTCTCCTTAAGAAACTTAAAAACTCAAGTAAGAACAGGAAATCTCGCTGTCTGTCACGGTGATTCATTACGCCGCCATATTGGCACGACTACAAAATATCATTCGCAGTTTACGAGCATGACAGTTCTTTGAAATTTCTGCGAACGCCCTCCGACAATAAACATCGGACAGTTCGCTGTCCACTTTCTCTGATATTTTCACTCCGGAAGTTGCGATATTACTTGCCCTTTTTAACGCTGCAAAGCCTACTCAAATCTAACCACTAGCTCGATAATTTATTATTATTTTATTATTGTGGTATTCCTACATATATATTATATAAATATATATACGCATTTAACATATAATAAATAAATGTGCAATTTATATTAACATTAATAATTGTTTTAATTTTATTCGATTTTACTTATATTATATTATGCATAAAAAATGATTTTGACAATTACGAAAAAAATAGACGAATAACAGACACACACATATATATATATATATACATATGTGTGTGCGTGTATTTGATTAGTAAGATTCATCTTTAAATGGCTTTTAAATGTCTTGATCCGAGAGTTTCAAATCATTTAAATTTATTTGAGATAATTTCGCTGACCTAAATTTCACGAATAAAAAATGAATCCCTCGTATTCGCACCATATTACAACGGGATTACAGAATGTTGTTCAAAACGTCATTGGATTCGCAGTTAAGATGAATTTATCGAACAAAATGATGCATTTCTATTGAAGATTTTCGCGTTTACAAAAGAACACAAATTGATATAAAACGTGATATCAAAAATAGCGTCGTCAATAAAAGAAATCCTAAACTTCTTTCCAATTATTTCCAATATAATAATTGCCATTCACTAACAGCATAACCGTTGATGTCATTGATATAATCTGCTGGTCGTATCATCATTATCGACGTCAACATTATATTCGTTACGGTTATTACGATTATCCTCAAAATCGTGATCTTCGTTTTAAGTCAATGTATCAAGCTATCAACACGTTAGCACCGACAAAACAATCACGATTGCGGCCTGCACATCATGTGTCATCAATCCAATTATCATCACGAAAGAGTAGCGTTATGTGCACGCGCTTGGTCATCGTCACCTTTGCAATTCGATACCCTACTAAAGAAAATAACTCCTATAAGCATAATTTAAGAAGACACGTAATCTCTTAATTTTATCTATAAGACGTACGTATACCCACGTCACGACTAGTTCTTATATGTATTGGACGCATGGCCCGAGCTCGCCTTAAAAAGTGAGCAGGCGTAATCGTAACACGAATTCTTTTCGCCTTAGCCAATGCGACGAATTCGGAATCGTGTCGGGTTTGCCCCGAAAACTTCCGGAGAAACTGCGCTGCTGCTTGTGTTCGACGAGGTCCACTTTGGGCATGGGCATAAACGAGGAGAGCTCGTGGCGATATTCGCAGCTATATTAAACTCGAAACTCAGGAGCGTGCGGCTGCGCACGTATATTATACTGTCGTATAGCACGTTGCACGTTGTGCGTCGCTCTCCTATATACGATTTTGCGTTTCTCTCCTTCATCCAGCTGTGTTCCTCACGTAGGCTCGGGACTTCTCGATTAACTAGTAAGAAATCGCAACAACAAAAAAAAAAAAAGAAAGAAAGAAAAAAGCCGGAGAAAGCGGAAAAAACCTCGTTAATGAGTAACCGTCTCTCGATGAAGAATAAGGGGTCATGCGAATTCCACACAATGAGACGTATAGGTGCTTACATGCTGCGTCGCCTGAAAGTTGCGTACCGCGTATGTCGTTCAGTTTCTCCAGAAATTTTATGCACCGATTGCCCTGTTTTTGCGAGTCTTTTGTGTGATTTAATGTAATCCAACATTCTTAACATTTCTATTATCAAGTACCGTTATAATTTCTAGATCGTGATCATGTTTTATAAAGGCATCTTTTCTGGCCTTATTGATCATCTCGATTTTCTTACATCCAGGTCCTGACCAAGGATGCGAGAGAATGAATAGTGAGGCTACCCTATATAATTATACATGAGACCGACATCGACCAATTGAATTGTACTTGGCGAGGTCAAAGTAATAAGTATCTTCGGGAATATCTATAATCACATATGTCCTTTAAATTTCAAGCCACGATTATACGCAATATGAAGACGCAATCTTCTCCATCATTTCTAGTTGTTGTCTGTACCGTTATCATCATTATCTCTAAAGTATACATTATCGTCGTCATGATAGTCATAATGATCGATATCTAACTTCATTATTATTATTTTAACTGTATTTAATTATGAATTGGAAATTGAATCTTTTATACAATATCATCAAAGTGCTCGTCATCAAAGTTAGCGCTTAAAAGTACCTTAGATGCCCGTTTTGGGTGTGTATAAAGTCAACTTTTATAGACAAATTGGAAGATGCCACGCGTAAAGTGAAAAAGTCGGGTCTAAAATTAAAATGCTACGCATTTAACTTTACGCATGCCTCTTTCAATTCATGCGTAACTTGTTTATCTCACGCATGATACCGTCGTCCAGAATCCGTGAATGTTTATTTTAAACACTATACTATGAGGCATCTAGAGTACTTTAAGCATTATCTTTGCTTACTCAAATACAAAAAAAAAAAACAAAAAAATAGAATACCTAACTCGTGCGTAAAAGTACACTTTACACCTTCGGTAGATAATATACTAATTTTTTAAGTGATTAACACCAATCTTTATTTGCACAATGAAAAAAAGTAGAGAACTTTCCGAATCATTAATGCGAAAGTCATTTTTTTCACTTATACACCACCAACACCACCACCATATATTGCCATATCGAAAAGATCATCTTGATCGTCGCCACCTTCATCATCACTATCGTCGGATTTGTTTTTCTTTGTCGCCTCAATATTATCGATGATATTGTAACGCATTATGAGTTTAAGTAAAACGTAAAATGTTCGTTCCAGCATATAACACACAGCCGAGAAGCGCGAACACTCGAATATCAAAATTGTTTACTCCCAACTAAATTCCGTTATGACACGATTACATTCATATTTACTGATATGTTAATTAATCACACAATTCCGTTTATCGCAGTTTCTTACGCAGTACACGAAATACTGCCTTAAACGTGTAATAGCTGAAGATAACAACATTAAATTCGCCCGCTATCGTTGCACGTTGATAACTATATACTCGAGTAACTGCGTAACCGAATTAGCGAACCGTAATCGAGATTCGCGAGAGAGAAGAATGGGAAACTGTTTTGATTCCCTATACCGAATTAGAACTTTCCTTTATACGTATATAATAAACATAGGATTGATGAAAATGTGGGAGTCGTTGATTTTACTCGGATTATATACATTTTCTGAAAATATCTGGTACTTTTTCGTGTTCAAGCTAACATTTCGTGATGTGCTGATAAAAACAATAAAGAAACGAATGTTTTCTTATTTAATATTATGTAAATATTATGATCGCTCTTTACTAATTCGCGTCCTTATTGTTTTCGCATATTCTCATATTATCAAAAGAAGTTTCCGGTGATTTAAAAACTTTAGTAAACAAAGAACAATGTTTCTGTTATTTATCTTGATTTTAGGAAGAATATAGTTATATTGTTATATTGCTACAAGATAAATAAATTTACGAGGACTAAATTTCAAAAAGAAGGTAATAAGTATAGTTGTTGATCTTTACACGAGTCATGTCTTCCTCACAACGATTCTTACTGGTTTAAATCTTATTTAAAATCTTGATATTATTATTGTACACTCCACATTTTTTAACCTTACTGTCTTTAAAGAGGAACATTCACTCTCTTCGAAGGGACAATTATTTGAATGGTTCTAAAAAGAGTGAAATTTCACAAAAAGTGAAAAAAAAATTTTTTTCTTTTTTTTTTGTTTGTTTGTTTAAATGGGTTAATTTTAATACTGAGAAGTTTAGGGAATAATGAGAATTTTGAATAAAACTTTTTAACATTTTTTATAATATTTTATAATATTTTATAATAAAAATTTTTAATTTTGAACCGTCAAATTCAAAAAATCAAAAAATCAATAGACTGATTAATTTAAATTAATCTCGTTTGAATTTACTTTTGAAGAATGCATAATATACCAATTTGATCTTCTCAATATTAGGTTACTCATAAACATCATTTCATTAAGAACTATAATAACAATAGTGATTTCGAGATTTACCTATGTTAACAATGCATTCCAAAATATACCATGCTATTTTTTTAATCGCATGACAGGTTATTGCATTCCAAAAACTAAGCGACATATAAATCCTCTTCAATTATTAATTTATGCAAAATTTCCTTAAGTTTTGAACTCATTCGCCAACCCTCATCGTCTTATCATCTATGTTCATGCAGATGCTACAAGTAAGTAAGTTTTCTAGAAGTACCCATATTACTTCGACCCGCACCATAGGTCGGCACGAAGTATTGAATTTGGTACGCTTTGATTTTCAGAGTTTCATACTTTCAGAATTTTGTATAAGAAAAGTACCTATATCCTCATATTTTTATTCTTACATCAAGCTCTATAATCTCCGCAATTCACACACTTCGAAAATTTTTCATCTTGTACGTTGGTTCGTTCGTTACGTTCATCGTTTTTTTTTTGTAGCTGCGATAACTCACGAACTAAAAAAGATATCAATAACATTTTTTTTTTCAAATGTGTGTTTTGACTGAACTTAGATCTGATTAGATTTTGGGATATATCCATACTAAAATGGGGAGGGGGGGGGGGGCGGTGAACAAAAAACATTTTCTTGATAAACTTTAAACTTCCATATCTTTTTGAATTTGGTGACAAAATTTGCGAGCGAAGCGCTCCAGGAATACGGGGGGCAGAGCCCCCGGTGGAGTTGGCGGCCAAAGGCCGTAGGGGCAAAGCCCCTAATTTTTTTTTCAAATGTGTGTTTTGGCCGAACTTACATCTGATTAGATTTTGGGATATATAAATACTAAAATGGAGGTGGCGGGAGGAACGAAAAACATTTTCTTGATAAACCTTAAACTTCCATATCTTTCTGAATTTTTGGTTGAACTTAGATATGATTAGATTTTGGGGTATCTACATACTAAAATGGAAGTCAAAAAACGTTTTCGCAAGTTCTTGGGATGTTATTTTGGCATGTTAAA
>JAPYZR010008316.1:0-10488 GCA_030522945.1 Trichopria nigra | reverse complement strand
TTCGGAAACACATTGCCAAACGGGGATTCGAACTCGGGACCTTCGCAACGTTCAGTTCGTGCGAACTAAGCTGACGCCTTAGCACGCACGACCATCCCGAACTGGGCGAGTGGTTCGCCACTTCTATTCATTTCAATGCCGTCTCTGATAATTTGCCCATATAGATCAGCCCCAAGTAAAAGATCGATACGTTCCAGGGACGTTGAATGGAGATCGGCTAACTGAAGATCTGAATAACAGCCCGCTATCTCGCTAAACGCAAATTGCTTGGGATATAATAGGTTATCTTTAGTAAAACGAATGCGTTTACCGGGAGGGAAATCTCCGAAGGCTTATATGGCATAATATTAAAATGCGTCGAACACGTAATATTCCGGGAATTTGCAATACCAATGCCTGAAATCGATGCGTAGGTGCGACTGCGAGGCAATCTCATTAGTTGTACGAGCGATTACATGATAAATGACGATTCCGAGACTTGATCAATTAAAGCCCGCGCTATTACGCGATATCCATTCGGAGCTACAATCTGTACGCGCGCAGTGGCGAAGTGGCAGACAAGTTCGTCATCGGTTTTGTAAGGTTCATCAGGTTTGTATTTTGACAGTATACTTTCAATCGTAGATTCCACTTGAGGAGTGGTATGTTTTGTCTCCTTATGCATCAAATAATGATGTTTCAAACCACAAATGTGACAAACGAATTTGCTCGTGCACTCGTTGCCTTTATGTTCCGCTAAACAATTAAAACAAAGAGCATTTTTGAGTATGAATGCATCGCGTTCTCCGACAGTCCAAGCTTTAAACTTAAAGCAGGAATAAATTTTATGACTACCTTGACATATTGGACAAATGCAGATTTTTCGACTGTTGGTGAACATGAACCGCCGGAAGTCGAGATACATTCTTTGACGCTTTAGGCATAGTAGGTACTGACGGTGATTTTTGATACCGGCTTGTGGCCTCTAACGCTCTAAAATTCGGGAACTCAAAAACGACTCGAAGTCTTTGTACGTGGAAGGAACGTTTTTTGTACTAGTATGCATTTCCCATGCTGTTCTCGAGCTTTTCTCGAGCTTATTGGATAACACTATCCAAAGTCGCGATATCGCGCTTTAATTTTAAATCTCTCAATATATCTGAAGAAATTTCCGGCAACGAGTGAAGCGAATGTAAATATTCGTTTATTAACACCTTGTGGACATTGTATCGCGAATTGAGAACGTTCCAAATATCAGCGAATGATTTGCTGGAACCCGACGCATTCTTAATCAATTCTAACACTTCTCCGGAGAACGTGGACTTCAAATAATGTAAGCGTTCAACATCCAATATACTATTATTGTGTATCACAAAAGCTTTAAACAATTTGTTAACTTGGAGCCAATGAGCATAGTTTCCCGCAAAGACCGGCAATGAGATTCGGCGAAGATTGACCGACGGAGGCGGAGTCCTGGCTTCATTCGTTGGAGTTGAGGTGGAAACCGGGTCTTCTACTAGCTGATCGAAAATATAGTCCGCTGCTTCGTCGAACGCCGTTTCAACGGCGGTTAGATGGTGCTCGTCGAAACATCGGGATACGTTAGGATCCTCCGCTTGTGCTTCCTTAATCGTTGACCGTAGAGCCTCAAGTGCCGCGTGCAAGCGCTGACACTTGGCCCAAATTTCTTCCAACATTCGAAGGCGTCCCTTCAAAACACGATTGGATTGGGTGCGGTGTTTTCTTTAAATGTCGAGCTGCATTTCTGATTGAGCCCATTACGAGCTCTTGCTCAACTAGGATGGCCTTGTAATTGACGGTATCTTCCATTGTGACCAGATATTAGATCCGCGGAATGGATAGAGCTTCTATGACGCGTAAAGGGGTAAGAGAGACTGTCGAGCACTACAACCGTAGTCTGGGGAGAGAACGAAGATCCGCAAAAATGGAAAAGACGATTAGACAAAGAGGGCCGAGAACCGCCTTCGGGTCTATGGAATGTAAAGGAGTGAGAGGGACCGCTGAACACTACTATCGTAGTGTAGCGAGGACGAAGATGCGCACAAAGCGGATAAGGCGATTAGACAGAGAAGGCCTAATAAACACCTTCGACAATGTTTGTGTACACTCACTAACAGTGTTCACTTACAAAGGCCATATCCATGCGCCGCATGTTTGCATAGCCCAAGAGACAACCACGCTGCTCTGAGAGTCCGATTCGCAAATCACACACTTTTAACAGCTCGAAGGACTATGCTTCTATTGATCAGGAATGAAGAGGAGCGGTGGAGTGGGCTGTATATTGAAGGTTCTTTCGAACGGTTTGACGGCTATTCGATGCAAAGCGTTTCACTGTATCACTTTATTAATCGGTGGTCGACACCTCCGATAGTCCGAGTTTGTAAGAAAATTAAATCCGTGATGTAGCTGAATATTTATCTAACGACCCGTATAAGATAATGTTTCCATCGGTATTTTGAAGTACATGTTGTTCCGTTCGGTTCGATGGCGAATTTTCAACTAAGTTCCGACAATCGTCGCGGCGCTCCGCAGTACTAGACTGCGTGCACAATAACATGCTGACGAATAACTTTCTAACTACAGCATCACAATTTATTGACACATGTAATGATGAAATGAATAAAGTTCAGCAGCATATGGCACCTAATAAACATGCTCCTAATTGCATTACTTTGTTTAATGTTACATAAATAATTAATAATATGTAATAAATAAAATAAAATTGAATAAAACATCAAAATTGAGATAGTTACTCATTGATTTATAGTATCCCCATCCAATCTTTCCTACCGATCATCGTACATTTATCATGTGAGCAATCAGTTGCCGGGTCTTCAAAAAGTTCACAGTTTAAATACGGAAAATATATAACTGCGTTTTTCGTTATGAACCGCAAGAAAAATTATATGGAATTTTGCATAGTTAGGAAAAATAGTAATGATAAAATAAGTAAAATTCTAAATATAAGTAACTTAAAATTGCCAAGAGATCACTCGATGACTTTTCATGACTGAATCAGCTCTCGTTGATTCCTTGAGCTGCCTCCAACCTCGATAACCCTGACCGAATTAGATTCGTTTTAACAAATCGTTTAGTGTAATAAACTTATAGTTGAGCTTATGTTGGACGCATTTCGTTTTGTTCCACCAGTTCTGTTAAGATTTGGTGCAGTGATCACTGTTCGCATTAGTTATTAATCTCTTGTACCTTTGTGTAATTTATTTCTGTTTTTGTGAATTAACTCCGTCGTGCCGGTCAATATACGTACGTTATGGTGTACTTATGTTGGTGGCTTATTTTGAAGAAACTGTGCATCATTGTATCTCGCGTGTTACAAAGTTACTACTTGTGATCATTTGTCCAACTAAGGGATTTTTTTTTAATCATTTGGGTGCTAACGTTGTTTCATAACAGTCGAAATACTATTCGCGGAAAACACGATAGGAACATATATACTAAAACCACAACATCGACAGTTCTTCAAATTTAAATTCGAGACATTGTTAAGTCGTCTCGTCACGTGTTATTGTGTGTGAGCCCGCGTGTGTGGTTTGCTGTACATAGAACTTTGAACCTATAGCTTGTACTTGCTGCACAGTGTAAAGACGATGGCCATGAGGACTCCTCCACACAAAAGTATACCGGAATCTATCCCTGTACTTGTGACTTCTTGAAAGCCAAATACGAGTGCATAAATAACGAATTGTTATTGGCCAACTGGAACACGATTTTACCCTCTCTCGACGTAAATTCAGTAACCGACGCATTTTATCATCATTTAAATAAAATTGTACAACGTCGTGTGCCCAAAAAACTATGTAAAATTATCGTCCTATATCCATTCTTAATGTAGTAGCAAAATTATTCCATTCAATTATTGCAACAAAGTTGTCTGATTTTCTTTATAGTAAAATTATCAATCAACAGCATGGTTTCGTTAGGGGCAGATCGGCCGTTACTAACTTATTAATTTTTTCCTTTTATGTAACTGAAGCCCTAGATGCCTCTTATCAAGTCGATACGATATATCTGTACTTATCCAAGGCATTCGGTTCGGTGGACCATGATATTTTTGTCGGGAAGTTGCAATTAGATGGTTTCGGAGGCGTGTTGCTTGTGTGGATTCACTCCCACCTCTCAGGCCGATAAGGGGTACATATCCAATTTTTTTTAGAATCCTCCATGAGTTTCGCAAGGATCCCATTTAGGACCCTTGTTTTTTTTATTATTCATAAATGATCTGGGAAGTGTTATTTTTCATTCTCAGTTCCTCCTTTATACGGATGACCTGATACTGTGAGTGAGAAACCTTGTAAAATCTCCCATAGATGCTACTAAAATTCAGCGCGATCTTGAAAGTATCAACGTTTGCTGCGCTTCAAATAGAATACATCTAAATTTAAGTAAATGAAACGTTTTGCACAATTCTATATCTTGCTATCCTATGCGTTATCAATATGTCATTAACAATTATAGCTTACTTGGCGTAGAAACCATTAATGATCTAGGCGTTACATATAATTGTATCGGTTATGATGACGATTCTTCGGTCATTTTAGAGATACCTCAGCAATTATTAATATATACAAATTTCTTGCTCTTCCTCGTGTATTATATGACTCACCTATCTGGTCTCCTTATACCAAGTCTCACATTTTAATTCTAGAATCCATATAAAGAAGATTCCTGAGGTACCGTTCATTTAAAACAAATAATTCTATGCATAAATTTTCACATGATTTTTCACATATTTCCGCTCAATTTCTGATTCCTACAGTGTATTCTATTCATAAATTAAATGACATTTAAGTGAAAAAGACTCTGTCAGGTACCCAACCATCTTGTTTTATGCATACCATCGCATTCTCTACGATTTATTCGTACACTATGGGAGATCAAGTGCAGGACAAATGTATCTTGCTTTTCCGTAATTAATCGATTAAGACGTACGTGGAACCCACTTCCTCCGCATATAAATAGAATAGAGGCCACATCAACATTTATCAGCGTTTGTAGGAGTGAAATCCTAACCGGATATTCCCCTTAATATTTAGATATGTATGTGTTGATTCACCAGATTTCTGTTTAACTTTAATGTATCTCATATAGTTTATGTTTACTATTTTCTGTACTATTCTTTTATTTTATTTTAACTTGATTCAAAATGAATCATTAACTGTAATGTGAGGGCGAATTCGCCCGTTAATAATGAATAAAATAATAAATAATTATAAATATTCTATCGGTACAGAAGATAATTGCACACTAACACGCCCAAAAAAACGAAACCAAATTCTCGCATCCGAAACTCAACACGCTTATTTAAAATTCATAACGAAACTATGCTACAGATTCTCATGCTTTGTAACTTTAGATAGTTAACCACAAGAACAGGAATTACGTGTTAACTTTGAAACGCTGTGATATTCTTAAGGATAATATTTTTGTGATTTATCTATCAGAAATCATTTGACAATTAATTTGTATTATATCTGCTTACATTTCAGCGGTCACTCTGGATCCATGGAAAATAAATTCACAATCTGTACTAAATTTAGAAGCAACTTCATCAGACCCCTGGTCACCGGTACCACATAATACAAAATCTACGAATTCCAGAGTAAATATTCAATATGAGTAATCTTTTTACTACAAATATTTTTAAGTATTAATGTGCATTTCAAACTTTTATGAGTATTTTTAGTCAAATTCAAAATTGTTAATTTATTATTCCGATAGATGTAGGAATAAAAGTGCTGCATGATATTACAATGTGTTAATAAGTTTACCCAAATGAAGGGACATCGCACTGGAGGTTTCTCCTTCCTTTTTCAAAATATGATATTTCTAGATATGTATTTTTCCACAAAGTAATTGTGACTAGCGTGGAACAAAGAGTTCACTCAACCTGTTCTCGACTGGCGCCGTGGCAGTTCGTCCCTTTGTCCGTAACGACCATGGACGGTAAGCCAAAAAAAGCTACAAAAATTTCAAAAATTTTTTTAATCAACAAAAAATTTCTTCTTATTTTATATGAAAATATCTAACAAAGTACACATGCGTTTTTAAAAATATTGATTTTTGCCCAAATGACTCGCAATTGAATTTTGAAGTGCGATTTCGGCGCTTATAAAAGTCCTCGTGGAATGAACAGTTTTTGCTTAATTGAAAAAACCTTGGGTACTTTGTTGCAAAAAGTAGTTTTAAAGATTGTGAGAAAATTTCAAGTCGATCTGATAAAAATTGTGGACTCGCTGTTGCATGAAGATTTCAGAAAAAATTTTTTTTTGTTATTAAAGCGAAAAAATCGACGTAACAAAAATTTGTACCATCAGTCTGTGATACCAGCATCATAAAGTTGCCCTTCCAACTCAACATTTTGGTCTTCTTGCTCGAGAGCGCCTCTTTCACTGCATCCGATAATGACCGCTCGGCGCACTGGACGCGCTGTGCATCAGCTTCCAGGCCGAAATTATAGGACTTAGGCCCTATCATCATGCCTAGCACTTGCATGATTTCCATGATACTGCTGAGCCCGTCGTTAAAAACGCATACAGCAATATCAGCATACACTTGGAGCACGACATTGCCACTAGAAATGATCTCGGGAGCCAAGCGCCACACTGTCGAATTGAAGCTTTCATTGCTGTTCTGGGTGGAACCTCCTGAACAGCGAGTAAGCAAATCATCATTTGAAAGCTCTTCATAAATTGGCTTCAAGGCATTGAAAACTTCCACATTGAGTGGCTGTTTATGGCAGTAAGAATCTAAATTGTCAGTAGCCTTTGCTTTCTACCAAGTACACCAAGTACACTAGGGCATTTGTCGTGTCGAGGATTTTCGTCGGTGGAACATTTATGGTCGAGTGTCGCCTAGATTTCTGTTATCATTTCCTCAACACATCCTGTATTTCTTCGTCTACTAACTTTCCGGTCAATTTTCCTTTGACGCCGAGTCTTTTCGTTTTTTTTTTTAAAGTTCGCAGTCTCGTGCCCATACGCTTTTGCACGGGATAGATGCACTCTTTCTTTTTTTTACAGTGATGTCTTCATAAACATTTGTGTCTAGTACGCCTTTAAATGTTTTACTGTCACCGTCTTCAATGTAATAGGCGTACTTCGTTCCGTGCAATTCTTCGGAGCGTTGAAACATTTCGACGACGGAATCAACCTCCATCTTTCCTGCAGAACCCTCGTGATTGCTTTTACATAACTCTTTGTCCTCTTCGAACCACTCTGCATATTCTTTCGTGTCTATTTTATCATGCCACATTGAATAAGCTTTGCAGTACTTCGATTTTACTTGTCCATCGACGATTTTCCTGTGTGCCAACCGATGAGACTCGTAATGCCGTACAGAGAGGAAAATCCCCTCTTCCTTCACGAACCGTCACCCGAAACTGTTATTCCCTCAGTCTGTCCTTCTTCACAAGCATCGACGCTTTTTCCATAGCTGCCTTGTGCATACTCTTGGAACTAACAGCTGATGTCGCTATAGACAGTGTTGTGAGAAGTTTATTATAAAACGACTGGAATATAGGTCGCGGCAGTTCCATGAAAGCACAAAATTTTTTTACGCCGTTTAAACCTACACCCAATAATCGCATCGCTAAGGTGATTTGACGAATAATTTCGTACCCTTTCTTTACATAAGGGCAGCTAGATATTTCGGTATTTGAACACTTTCCACATGAGACGACAATTTTAAAACCCAAACCACATGCCTCTTCATTTATTTTAATTTTTTCGCCATATTTTTTGCACACTACCACATCACAAATTCCGCTCATAACAGTGACAAAATTAATAAGTCGGTATCCAAATTGACCATCGAAATCAATATCGCTTGAACTTGTTGATGTTCGAAGTTTTTTCGCCGACGCGCTCACGCCTGCATCTGCCTTCATTTCCCATCGATTCGGCGGTCGTCTTTTCGAAATATTACACCTATGTAAAGAACGGTAATTTGTTCTTGTCCCTTTTACTGAATTGTATACAAGTTTTCTGCCAGTAACTCTCTAAATACAAAACAACGTAAACACGCTCGGACAGGAGAGAAGCAACTGAACGCCGACAGTTTAACGGTTATACTAGCATCATATGATGCAACACGTGTACCTTCGTAAAGGTAGAGACACAATTTACCGACATACGCTATACAGTTCATACGTTACACATACGTACCTTCTAAAATTCGACGGCAGAGAGCGCGCGGCGCGCTAGAGCCTGACGCCGCTCGGGCCGCGCCGGAGGTTCCCAGGTAGGGGCACATTACATGCTCACAACCGGCCGGACAAAATTATTTACGCTAAAACGCGAATGGTATCTTATTTCTATGGCCATAAACTATCGTTTAAGCAAAACAAAAATTTTTTGATTTTTTGAAAATTCTACTGTGCGTAACCCCTTAAGGAAAAATAATTACATACATTCAAAGAAGTATTTCTGGCTTGCAACGAAAAGTTTAAAATCAAAACATACGTCTACAACAACAATAAAAAACAAAGAGATAAAAATACATACTCCATTTCAAAATTTGAGTACACTGCCACCATTGCTAAGAAGGTTAATAGTTTTATTAAAAAAACGGAATGATAATGAATACATAATCCATATTATAGCTAAGCGATTAAAAACGAACGATTCAGTTATACCTAGAGCATACGGTTTACCAAAAATTCACAATGAGGGGGTTCCATTACGAATTATTATCTCAACCATTAATTCACCTACATACAAATTGGCATCTTTTTACATAGGCATATTATTATCAACAATTAAAAAAAAAATGTATTATTAAGAAAAAATGAAAAATACAGTTTTGCCAGATAATAATATATTAATATCGTTAGACGGAGTGTCATTATTTACTAATGTTTCTACAGAGGGATAATATTTTGAAATTTACAAATATTCCAAGAAATGAATTTTTTTAAGGTTTAAAATTGGTTCTAAATTCCACATATTTTAAATTCCAGTATATAATTTATAAACAAGTTTTTGAGGTTCCTATGTGGTCACAAATTTCTCCAATTTCCTTAGACATTGTTATGGACTTTTTGAAGATATTTTAATTAATAAATTACCATTTTCTTTACCTTTTTATTATAGATATGTTAGTAATATTTTAACTAGTATACCACAAGGTTCAGAAAACATTGTTTTAAGTATGTTTAACAGTGTTACAAAAGTAGGTGGGTTTGAAAACAGAATAAATTATTCCATAGAAAAAGAATTAAACAATAAAATTAATTTTCTCGATATCACGTTGATTACAACCAAAGATGGAAATTTGCTGACAGATTGGTATCACAAAGATACCTGGGCGGGTAGATATCTGAACTTTGGTTCTAATCACCCAATGTCATACAAATTAGGTACTGCATACGGATTAATTGATAGGGCGATAAAATTTTCACATATATCTTTTCGAAAAAAGAACATACATTTAGCCAAAAAATTCTCTCAGATAATGGTTATCCTTCTTTATTAATTAAAGAATGTATTAAAAAAGGAGTACATAAAATATACAAGTCACTCTCAATAAAATAAAATCACAATAAATATCTTAAAACGACAAGTTTACCGTATGTAAAAGGTTTGTCTGAAGAGCCAAAAAAAGTATTAAATAAAAAACAAATTAGAGTTATACACAAACCATACAACACTAATATTGGAGGCATCAAACCAATGAAAGATAAACTACAAACCTTATTTGATAGTGGAGTAATATATCAAATTAAATGCAAACATTGCAATTCGTCATATGTGGGTGAGGCAAGCAGATTGTTGAGAACACGAATTAATGAACACAAAAGAAACATATAATTCAAAAGATAAGTATACGGGATTAACGTTACACAGATTACAGACAGGACACGATTTTGATTATGAAAACGTATTTATTTTAGGACCAGAGAAAATACATAGTACAAGAAAACAAATAGAAAATTATTTTATTAAGAAAATAAATAATACAGTTAACATAGGATTTGAAACATCAAATTTACCACAACTTTATTTTTCGCTAATGTAAATAAGTTTGAATTTTGTTTACATTTATTGATTCATCTCGTGCAACAATCGCAGTTTAAACAACATATATATAAATAAGATACTAACGTACAGGCCTATATTTTTTAGTTTTTATTTAAGTTTTATATGCGCCATAGATGAACTCAACATCGTTCATAAGGTGCATATTTTTTATTATATATATTATTATTATTATCTCTCGAGGTGAGTGCCTTAATCAGAGCCCCTGTGGGTCCCAGCATCAGAGCTCCTTAGCGCCTGGGTAGTTCCTTTGCGCTCCTGCCAAATGTCGGTACCATCGGCAACCTATTCGGGGGTCTATTCATTACCCCATCTTTGTCCGAGGTATTACCCACGACCACGGGACTGGCACTGCCGATGCTTGGCTATGGAAACCAGTGTCCCCCTTATTGAGGATGAAATAGGGGAAATAAACTAATCCGCGTAGCATTCG
>JAPYZR010008312.1:0-17923 GCA_030522945.1 Trichopria nigra | reverse complement strand
GAATCGATTTCAATCGTTGAATTAATCTGAAATTACTTTTGCATTTATAAAAAACGATACTTTCCTTAGGTGAGCGGTACACCCCCCGCCTCCCCTATAAGAGTAAACTTTCATCTTCCTGGGAATTGCAAATTCCAGCTTACATCACCAAAGTGGCCAGTGTTATTTTTAACGCTCTGCATGCACGATAATATCATTCCTGGGTTATATATTTTAATTCTCTAATGCAAAAAGGATTTAGACGTTAATAGCAATAACAATTTTGAAAATATTGAAAAATTAAATTTCCAACAAAAAAAAATTGATAACTTGAACATGGACGCGAATCAATACTCGTCTTCAATGTTAAAGCAAGATTTGGAAGTTTTTTTTTTGTTGTTAAAAATAATTATATTTCCAATTCATTGAAAAGTACGTAAAGTAAATTATCTTGGTTGTAATCCATTACTCACGACCCTCACCAAACTCCTTGCCTTTCAAGGGTAACCTCTTTAGCCGCAGCACAGACTTATAGAGAAATGATTCAAATCGCGCAACAGGTAAACGTGGCTGCGGGCCAGTTGAATTCAACCCTCGATATGCATAATTACTTCAGCTCTTCGTAATCGTACTCTGATCAAACGATTCTCCAAACTCTTTATGCGTTCTCCTTTTTATACGGCTTTATCATTATCACTCAATAACTTTGAAAAATGTGTTTTTTGGATTGACACTGTTTCATGGTCTATTGTCGTGCTTTAATGGTAAAGCAGTAATTGAATTGACCGAAGCTCATACGACAATGTCGATAATATAATAAAGCTTTTAATTTGAATTTGACTTTCTTGAGGTGGCAAACGTGTTTCCATTAATGCATACGGAAACGTTGATTTCTCTTTATTGGACCATAAAAGAAAGTGGTGAAATGATAGCTTTAAAAATATTGTTCCTTAAAATTTTAATCGTGGAAGTGCAGTACTTGTTTCCATATATTTTTTAGATCTCAGCAAACTCAAAAATGCAATTTCTGAAACTGATTATATTTTGGAATACGTCCTTTCAAGTCGTGACGCGTTTCAATAAATGAAATGGCAAAATTTTAGAAGAATCACGAATTGTCATACTTGTGTCAGATACAGGAATAAAAATGTTTTAGTTTACAAGAAAAGAAATTAAATTCTTAAATTCAGGCTCGTGCACAGCTCCTTCAATTGGCATCCGAAAATAGTGGAAACCTGACCAAAATATCTTCTACCCCCCCCCCCCCCCAAAGTATCTTCTTTACGAAAAGAATTCCACGTCTGAGTTAATGATGCATTTATCACAGGTTTGAGAATAATAGTGAATTCGACATCATTGCAGTGTGAGGAATAGTGTAGAATTTATTACTTTTGTCGTAAACTTGTCGTAAAATATTGGTAAAACATGTCAAATCGAATAGTTTAACCGGACTGCGGTCGGATAGGGAAAGGAGTTGCTGACAGAGGATAGATCCCAAGTCAAAACAAACATCGATCAGATTCGAGTTATTGCGCTTGCCCTGGACCAGTCGTTATCTCGATCTGCAGGAAGGAGTCATATTGCCTTCGTAGACTTTGGGTTTACGATGGACCATTGACGCGCTCGAAACATGTCCCCAATGGTCGCTCGTAAAACTTAATTGCCGCTGCAATCCGGATCGAGCCAACCGTCTGCGCGAGATTTCATATAAAATTGCAGGATGAGACGTATTAACCCTGCACGTGCATTGTGTGACGATATTATATGTTGGTTAGGGCGAAATGATAATTTAACGAAAATATTCCCCATTGTCAAAACGCCATATTGCGTTGCAGGACAATAATACGATAAACCGATGAGGATGTGCACAAAAGGACCCCCCAACATTTCCTGATTTTTTAATTAACTTAAATTTAATTAACCTTTCGCCTTTTGTATTGTGTTTAGGCGTGCGCGATCGCGCGCGTCCACGTCGTCGTCCCATCGGCAGCACTAAAAGCAGTATTGCTTGCCCGCACTTGGTGGACAAATTGAATGTATATTGGTAGTGCACTCCTATTTTTATACAATATTAAATTCGATTTTACGCGTTAAAAGTGTCGCGCGAATTGGCATCAAAGGCGTTCGTAAGACTGTTAAGGCAAGCTTATTTTTGATGTGATGTCAGGAAATGCATGCCGATTTTCAATTAGTAAAATACTTAAAGGTATCGCATAAAAAATAGTATATTACCTAACGAGGGATGTAAAGAAGTATAGTTTTACGCGCGAGTTAATATATATATATCTATCCTATTCTTTGTATTGGAGTGAGTAAAGCGAGCGTTAGCTCGTAGTCGCAATACTTTGGATGCCTCTTTTTAGCACTTGGAGTAAACATTTACGGATTCTGGATGGTGTCATGTATGAAATAAACAGGTTGTGGCTGAAACGAAAGAGGCACGCGTAAAGTTAAAAGCGTAGCATTCAACATATTAAATTATAACAAAAATAATAAAACTGTAAAAATAAAAAAATAAAAAGAAATATCGGTGAGATTCATACAGTAATCAATGGCTGAGGGCGCCTCCTCTTATTATTGTCATAAGTGTGTTTGCACGTATTTTTGATTCAATCGACGGCGTCGTAAGTAACAGTTTCCTTTGGAATTATTGAATATTTCATTAGAGTCGAATATATACCCTGTAAAGTCTTTTGCGAAATCATTTCGTTCGTTCGAGGCTGTGAAATCAAAAGTATACATATATATATGTAAATTGAAAGAAAGCAGTCCCTCGCAAATAGGTCTTGTTCCCTCTCGCAAGCCATAAAATGCGCAGATTCTCCTCGTCGCAGACTTCACGGACATCATTTTCTGGATAAAATATTCGTTGATCACTTTCCACTCGTTACGTACGTTCGCCCATCTCGTTTATCCTGCGCGTTTCGGGCTTTACGGGTATGAGATTGACCATTTTCCTCTCCCTAAAATGAATCTCAAATCCAGCTGTACAGAGCGGGGGCGGCAGGCATTGCCCGGAAGTTTGAACCGTTAAAAGTTTTCCATCGAACGATTTCAAGCGTGAGTTCGTTTGCAGTTAAAACTAGAAGCATCCGCAGCGCAGATAAGCACTCGGCGCGGATTAAAGTATTCAGGAATTTATTCTTAACCATCTGATCAAACACTCTTCGAATTCGAGTCTCGTTTCTTTATTCTAATCGGCGCCTCGACGCGCCGGCAACGTCGCGTCTTCGCCTTGACGGCGTCAAAGAAGAACAATTGCAAAATATAGCAAGGCTCAAACAAAGAGCCGCAATTTCCCGAATAAGATCGGCAGGGAAAAGAAGAAGACTTAATTCTCCCTTTCGCACAAGTTGAATGACATTCGATGCCCCTGGTAATTTTATTCTCCCTTCCCTTTAGACTGGCCGTTACCATTGACGAGGAATATACGTATATACATTTTGCAGCGTATATATAATTGTATAATGTTATGAATTACCTTTGCCTGAGCAGCGCTCCATAATACGCACGGCACATACACAGGAGAAGAAAATGGCAGGGCGGCAAATGATCGATAGATCGATCAAATGTCCTACCAGGGGATTGATAGTTAATTGCATGCTCTAACACCTGTTAATGGGGACTGGCAATGGAGCTGTCAGGTATTTTGTACACGGTAGGTGAATAGGGTCGTTGGCGGTTTGAGGGCGCAACATACGGTGTTGTCAGGTATGCTACCTGGGGGGTTCGATAAAGAGAGAGCGGGAGAAAATGACGTAGAGAAAGCGAGATATATGTATATACACATATATATATGCACGTAATTCGCGAAAGGGGAAGGGTGACGGAAGGAGGCAGATCAACAAGGGCAGGGCGCGGAAGGCCAGAGCGGAGGAGAGAGAGAGAGAGAGAGATTGCGGCGGTAGAGTTGCAATCTGTTCCCGATGGCCCCTATATACCGAGCACTGTGGTTACCACTTTACAGACCCTCCCCTGTAAATCTCTGTCTCACTCGTGCTGTCTATCTATCTCTGTCTCAATCTCGGCCTCTCTCGCTCCCCGTGTCACTATCGGTCTTTCTCTCCCAGCGCTCGGGCGGCGGCGGCGTGCTTTGCTGCCCTTCTCGATCAAGCGTACCGAGTGCAACCTATCAACGTCAGGACAACCTCATCAACTCACCTGTCCGCGGAGAATTAACCGAATTCAACGCTTGGTTTCCGTTTATCTCGCGGCCTTACGCCGCCGCGTACCTCACGTACGACACCGTTGACATTCGACCAAAATTTTCTTCCGAAATTGGCTTCGGTTTTTTATCGGTTTCGGTACTACCGTTGGAATATACGTATGCGGTACATGTGTAGCGTCAATTTTTCCAGATGCAATATTCGAAAGTATATTTGGCCTTTGGATCGTCTTTATTTCAATTGTTCCTCGATCGTGTGTTGTCGTCGATATCCAGGTGCGATTGTACTCGAACGTAGTTTTATGATCCGCGACAAAATTGGTGGGAGGCTCTATTGTATTATTCCGGTGAGCGAAATTCCCCCCGACAATCTCTCTCTCCCTCTCTCTCTCGCACCCTCTCTCACTCACTCGCGTGCTAGCTCGCTCGCTTGCTTCACCAATGTTGCCTACAATCCACCGTTTTCTCCCCGAGCGCGGCGACCACCCATCACCCGACAGTTCGTAGGTAACGCAATGACTGTTTACGGCTTTATGACATACGATATCCTTCATCCGAAATATTATGCCTTTCCGAACATCGGCCAGTAACACAGCTCGCCCTCGCAGCCTCGTTATGAGAGTTTATATTGAATTGCATGGCGAGTTCTATTTGCCAGATACACACCGGCCGCTAGGAACGAAGAAATAAATTGCAGCAAGCGTATACTCGGCGCTATACGGAAGAGGCGAGTGGGTATAGTGGCGAAACGGCAGATACGTATGTTCATTTGTTCTGAAATGAGATTGTATTTACGTTAAATGAGGAACATATGAAAACATATACACAGCTACATTCGAGTGACGCTCGGATGCCTCGGGAAAAGGACAAAAAGAGATTTTACATAACGCGAGCATTTTTTAATATTGCGGTTTCAACATGCGCCGGAGTTGTTGATTAATTTGAGCAGGGTCGCAAATACAGTTTTGAGTTTGCATCACAAACAATGGCCTTTTCAAAAGAATAAACTTTATATAAGAAGAATGTGCCTACCGGAAATTTCCTATACTTGAACCGGAAGTAATTAACCCGTGCGTATACGTGGTAAGGAAAATGTGCAATACCAGGATATGGTAAATTTTCCGTACACGTGCAGCGAGTTTGCAATACATATATGAGGAATTATGCCGTGGTTCTGTACGAGAGAAACGATAAAAATATCCAATCTCATATATTGAACATTTTCACGTATAAACATGTACAAACTTTTCATTAAACGCAACGGCCATTAACTAATAACTATATAAAATAGAAAAGTAGGAAATTGGTGGATAAAGTTCTGGACACGCACGATTAGATGTAAATGCCTGTGTATCAAGCATACTCCCATTTTTATGTTACCGAAAAACACTTTTATATACTGGGACAACATGGTAATCTATGTCGACATACCGCGAAATAGGCTAGCAGTAACTTAATTTTTCGGTGATCGTCAGGACAAATTCAGGTTTCATCACAAGTGTTACAAATGTTGCTATGCTTACTTTACAGGTACACCTGTGGCACCGCGTCAGACGCCATGAAAATTGTTCTCTGTGCATATGAATAAGAATTTTTCAAATATTTACATAGAGCCCAATGGCAAAACTTCCTCACATGTGCGTAGGAAAACATTAATGACTACATATGGCATAATATTTTTCTACAATGTATATAGCTAATGACACAAATACCTATACTTAAGAAATTGGGCTGAATGAAAATCCATCGGTGTAGTTATCCTGCCATCGAAATTCATCAAGCTGAGGAATAATTATCAGAGGTGTGCAAATGAAAAATAAGTATATCGTATAGGAATATACGTATTTTGCAATATGAACATTTACATCTGCACCGTGTTTTCGCATAACAATTCAGAACCCTATAGAATGTTGCGTATTTATCGTGACCAAACTGGTGGTATTTCGAGTCGTACTTGCCTTCATGATAGAAAGGTTTTCCAGCTCACTTCAGTGTGTTTTCAATAATTTCAGCAAAGCATTCAACTTCGAGGATCATATTAATAACAGGCGAGCGCTTTGTTTTGTATTCCATCTGCACGCCACCACCACCACGTGACAAAACTTGTGTTCCCGGTATTGAAATAGGTGGGATTCGTTCAGATATTTATTCGCGTGATCTGTTTTACTCCATGTTGGTTTTTTTGGCACGTCCCAAACACACCATGTTTTAATACTTTTTACCAATATCCCGAACATACAGTTCGTTATAGAAGCCAATTTACATTACACGGCAGGGAAATTTTTTTTTTTTTTTTTTTTTTTTTCGTTGAATCGAGATGTAATTTAGTTTTATGACAGTTACTAAATGTTGCTCTCTCTCTCCCTCTACCTCATTTTTAGTGAAGTGTCGATTTCTTTCAGCATTTATCACCAAAGAAACTTCAGATACTTGCAGCATCATCCGTATCGCACTGTAATTGCATTAACAGAAATTAATGGGAAAGAGAATGTCTAAAATAAGTAATAATGTTTATTGCACTTTGTCAGATCTGATGATATGACACTGTTCAGGGACTCGGACCTTGCATCGAGACATTTTCTTTTGAGTCTATAAACATTGATACACGTGACGTGAATCTGTTTCACTTTCCAATCATCATCTACAATGCAATACGAAATTAAAGGCAGAGAAAATGATCGTAACATTTGATGGAGCGACGGGAGAGGGGGAGAGCAATTACATTTATAGGCGGGTACGACAATAAATGAACCACGATTTATGTCGTGAGTTATATAGCTAATTAAACGAAATCGGGAACATTGCTTTCACAAACATATGCCATCTCTGGAAATTCGTTCGGGGTGTCCTAGATTCGTTAAAACTTGAAAAAAGACTGCGCATCGCTTACGATGCTAAAAAAAAAAGATTACTTTCAAGCCGCAGATATTTAAGCAGTATCGGGAGGATGCCCTGAATTTCTGCTACCGCCGAACATTGGTTAACAAAATTTAACAATTTTTAGATGGCGTTCGATTCCTCGATTAATATTGACTTAAATATATTGTTTTGTTGTAATTGTTTTTCTCTCATTTTTGATGAAGCCTGCACACTTATACAAAATATAGCTTATATAACTCAAAATCTTTCTTACTTTCATCATTTCTTCTTTTTTACACGTGATCATGTTTATATTTATTTTGTAAGAGTTAAATATTCAAAGCATAAGTTTTTTTACTTCGGAAATATAATTATCAATATACACAATATTCGTCCATTTTTTGGATTTACAATAAATGAGAACGGGGAACTGCCCAATGTGGTCAAGAGAAAAAGGGGAATCGGAAACTTTTTTAACAATCGAATGAAAATAAGCCGAAATATGTTTGTAGAGACGACACGTCAAGCTTTTTTACGCATATTTTAAACAATGTAACTCCCATTCATCGTTTCTTGGCATCCAAGAACCCAAAACCGTAAAAATAGATCATCATCGATATCGTCAATTGAGAGAAATCGAATTTATCTCATGACTCATGACCCTCCTCAGTTCAGTCATTAATGTGTATTACTCACCTACAGACGTATAATAGAGTATTTTAAATATGTCTGCAGCAATAAAAATATATTGAAAGAGAAATAACCTCAAATAAATCATAATGTTGTATTTTTGACTGAAAAGAAGATTACATTCGTAAATAAAATATACGATAAAACATGATAGAAAAGTGGTTTACCAAAGACGACACAAAGATGCATATACCATCAATTTTTTTTTTTTTTTTTGTAATTGGTAATTAATTTTCGAATGCAGTACTCGCGCACAAGTCAATAAAGATGAAAGGAATAAAAAGCACCATTATTATATATGCGGAAAGTTTCCATTATATAATTTTGAAAAATTGATAACTTATGGCAGTTATAACTTCGTCGCCTTCGGCAGTATTAAAAAAGTACCCCCTAGAAAAGAAGACAAATCACGTGGTATTTAATTTTTTGGTCGATTCAATGTTAAGAGAATAAAATGTCATTTAATATTTTAAACCTTAAAGGATGCACTCAGACACGTCAGAATTTCCGCCGACGTTCGCAGTGCTTTTCACGGATCACGGTGACAGATCGTATAAGGTAACAATGACAAGGTACGGCACGGATACTGCCATTCATGAATACATGTTCAAACTATGTCATCTAGAAATCTAATATGCCATTGAAAGAAAATGTGGTGAAGAATTGAAGTATTCAAAATTTTAGTAGTCAACTGATGCGTATAAACTGATTTAAAATCAATAAAATCAATAAAATAACATATATTCCTAAAATTATATATACATGAAACTTTCTGACGTTTGGTGGAAATATTTAAATAATACATTTTGATTGTTATATTTGTAATAATGTCTGCTCAGTATTTAAATAGAAAACGAATAATCGTATAAAATAATCGTGCCGGTTTTCAGAACCTTGTGCTGCAATGGACATCAATTCAAATTTACTCTGTGCATTACAGCGAGATACTAATAATAATTATAATTATAATGATAATGATGCCTGAAAAAAATCTCCTTCACTTATTGATGCAATAATAGACCATAATAGATTTTTAACAGAGTAATATATTTCATCAAGTTTAGGCATAGCATGTATTTATATTTTCAATAAGTCTGAAAATATATTGAAGCTTTTTATTTGTATCGTATTTAAGATGTGAATAATAAATAATTAATTACTTTCTATTGTAAATATTTACGAATATTTATTATTTTGTTTAAGGTGAGTGGCGTTTTGCACTTTATAAATGTGGAGTGTTTTTTGGTGAGTACAAATTTAATGATTAAATTTATCTTTAACGATTCCTGCAGCAGTCGCGGATGAAATAATTCTGAGATTCAAAGAATTGATTTGTTTGAACATTATTTAATATTGCTAATTATTACGATAATTCATTTTTGGAGGTAATGAAATTTGCTACCAGATTTTAAAAAATTACACGACGGACTGTCAAACTTAGAATTTTAAAAATCCTCTAATTTAACGTAAATGGACACAGAAGATTTTTTGAGATTAAAAATGTTTGTAAATAATTTCGACATACTGATTTGTCTCAAGAATAAGTGAATAAACGTCGAGTTTCTCTTTTTTGATTGCACACTGCATATACTACAATAAAATGCGAAGGTCTGGGTATCGTAAATTGAAAAATATGGTAATAAATATATAATGTCATCGTTTTGCAACGAGTTGATTGCAGAATGATTTTAGTTATAACACATTTAATTATAACTGGGTCATTACATTTCGAAGTCTGGACACTTCATATTCATCAGGGGCGTTTTGTTTTTACGCAGACAGTGATTTGCTCATGAAACCTCTCTGAAAAACTAGCCTAACCTAAACTGTCACAACATACCTGGATCATCCATATTTTTCGTGAAAATGAAGTGTCCTGTGGTTTTAATGAATAATGTTGTGAGAACGAAATTTAGACATTTCGACACAGGTTGATCTTATTTTAAAATTTGTTTTTAGATGTAATAGTATACAGAGTATACATAGTAATAGTATACATGTAGAGTATATTTAATTTACTTCGATAGTTATATGCTGATTTGAAATCATTCCATATATCGGACAGCATTATTGACGTATTAAACGAAGAATTAAACAAAAGCGATAATTCAAAATGTCGAATAATTAATATTTATTTTTTACGTTTTTTTTTTTTTTTTTTTTTTTTTTTTTTTTTTTTTTTGAGCCGAAATTAGTGGTCGTTTCAAGATCTAAGCAATTTTCAGTTCTACCCTTCTATATAGAGAAGTAAGCATGACTCAGATCTTATGAAACGACTACGAATGCCGCTCTCAAAGGCTGATGAAAGAATTTGCTCGATAAAGGTAAGTAAACGTTATTTCATAAGCTTAAGGTTCTAACGTTTTCCCCCGAAATAAGTTAAAAAGTTTTAAGGCTTCTAGAAAGCTTTATAAGTAAGTGAAATTTACATAAAATATTACGTGTCCGAAGTTCGGATCGTTCAAGTTGAACGAAAATTTGTAAACAGATGATTTATTAGTATTTTTTTTAATTACGGTGAATTTTGAATTTTCGAGCATGCCATACTGAATATGTGATTGGCATTAAGGTATTATTACGAGATTTTTAAAATCAGAGATATCAAAATTTGTTGTCAAAAAAAAAACAACATTTTCTTTCAACTTGAACGATCCGAACATTCGGGCACATGAAATATTAATTAAATTATTATTAATTTTTATTTAAAAGTTTAAAAGTATTATAAAAGACATGATAGTATTTTACCATACTGTGTTATATATGTATATATATTTTATATATTTTTATTGTAATTCGGCCTTTCGTACTGGCGGATAATATAGAAGCTGTATACATCAGTAATATTTATTTCTAAAATTTTCTAAAATTATTTTCATGATGTAAATATCATGAATGATGATGAATAAAATCATACATAAAAAAAGTACAACAAATTTTGAAGAGGACCACAATAAGGAATGGTCGAAACGTCGATATGCTTTATACTAATGTCATAAATCATAGAATATTTGCCACGCATATCCTGAGAATAAAGAAAAATACACGTTTTAATAAAATGATACTAATTATTCATTGCAATGAACATTTAATTAACTCAAAAGTTTTAAATTTTATAAATTTAATTTGTAAAAGCAATAAAAATATCTTGGATGTTTCTACATTTTTATATTTTTTTTTTTTTATAATGTTTTCCACTAATATTGGGTAAGATAAGTTACTATAGTAAGTCGTGTTTCCCAATTATTTGAAAATAATAGAAGCGATCGGGCTACATCGGTTAACATCCATATCGAATACGCAATTATGAAATAATTTAAATCATCAAGCGGTGAACTCGAAAATCGTAAACGGATTTTAGCAGTGGTTTATGATTGAGTGCATTCTTGTAAATTATCTCTAGCGTAACTGTATCCGCCGTTATGCGATACATTTTGATGCCATTAGTACATACCGCGCATACATGGAAGCATTCAAAGCCCCCTGTCGACGGTTAAGGTTCACTCATACCGATTACAAAATTCGCATATGATGTATTCGTGTGTACGCTTGTTTCCAGAATTGATCATAAGCATTGCAATTTAGAATCTTTGAATGAATTTATCATAATGAAACCTGTGAATAATTGTGTCTGATAATTTTTGCGTTACACCACAAAAAAAAAAGTTAGTCTAAAATCCCAAAATATTAGTGTTCTTTAACATCGTTTTGAATGCAGCCTTTAGTGGTTAAAAAAAAATTAATATTTTTTACCAATCAGTAGTAGTTTAAAAAGAAAACACATAATAGTACGAGTACTGTTCGCCAGGTAGTAATATCGACTGATATAGTAACATTTAAGAAATTCTAGTTACCACGACGCTTGGTAATACAACTTTGTTTTTGATGAGAATCAGTGCAAGCGTGTTAAAAAGATAATCCTTCAATCTTTACACTGGTATTTATTAGTAAATTAATTATTACTATTGAAATTTCTTGGAGTGAATTTTCACTTTGCAACCCTGGTAGAAATGAAAACATTTCTTAGCCAATTCTTAGACAGTTCAGATATTTACCATGTTAAAGGGATATCTGAATGGATAGTGTAAGAAAAAAATGGACAGATTTCTACTAGGGAAAGAGCGAAGATTGGGCCACTCTTCAAACGGGATAATGTTCACTCTTTAAGAGTAGCGTTTCATACTTTCTTGTGCGAAAATTCACATAATTTTGAAATTCACTCTGGAAAGAGTGAAAAATCCCTCCGGAAAATGATTATTTACATAACTGATATTTTATCTTGCAAAATATGGAGGTATGTAATCTTTGTAATTTCATTTTTTTTTTAAGCTAACTTTTTTTAAATATCGATAAAGAAACTGATAAGATAATGATTTATGAATAAGGAGTATGAACTCTTAATGAAAAGGGTCGCTTAACTTTCATTCTGGGATAGGTCTCATGGATTTACATCAATGTTGATGCTTTCTTTAAATAATCTGTTGAATTCTGTTAAAATTGAAAATACTATAACAATAACATTCGCATGCAAATCATATTCGAATGAATATAACAGGACGTTATTGGTTGTACATGGATTGCAGCATTCAGCGAACTGTCAGTGTGCGCGATACTTTAACGTTGTATTGCGGGTAAATCAAACAACCGTGATCACGTGAAAGCGAGCCGCCTGTAACCTCTCCACTGATATTTGGCATTCCTGAAGCATTCATGGAATCTGCATATCCTGTGAATATCGCGTTCATACGTATTAAGTTTACTATCGAACCAGTCTTAATATTCGTTCCGAAATTTGCTGCGGGAAATTCATGTATAAGCGATCGGCATAATTGTTATGCCAGTCGTTTTGCCTGAAATGCAAAGAAGGTCTGCACATTTCGCGCAACGATGCAAGATTCTAAATGAATGTTCTCAGTTCCAATTGCAGTCCATTAGTGTTAAGATCAGTACATTCATTCCTCTGCATTATGGGGTAATAATCGTGCGTATTCATCCATATTCCAATGCACCGTCATTATTCTGTCATCTACATGAATATTACCCTTGAAGTCGTAACAATGTCCTTTTTCTTATAATACTAGAATTGTGTTTTTATAACAAAGGACCGGAAAGTTGAGATCTTTGTTGGAATTTTAGAATTGTACGAAAGTTGCGTTGTTTTATTTTATTTATTTGTTCAGCTTGCTTGTTAAATTTTATTTGAAAACATTCTACATCGTTGATACCATTATTTTGTTAATTGCTGCTGCTGCTGCTATTTTCTTTATTATAGCTTAGTGCGTGTGCTTCAAAAGCAGTCAAACTGACGAAAAGGTCAACAGGTCGTAGGTGAGGTTAGGACGTTTAACCTACATTTTATCCTAGAAGATTTCGAAGTTTTAATTGATTTTTTGCCTAAAGGACTCGTTGAAAACTGCATTAAATTTAAGGAAGTTTACATAAAGAAAGTGGTTGGGTCTTACGAGAGTTCTAAAGTAGAACAGTGATCGAGCGATATTTTCAATAATAAAAGTATTAAAAATAAGTGATTGAATAATTTTCAAAAAGAAGGAAAAATCTAAATTCGAATTTTAAAAATAATTGGTATACGATGATTTTTATGGATTGCTGATTAAGTAAATAAAATTAAAATTTTCTAAATTAAAAGTAGGGGATCTAACATGGTTGAAGAAAATTTAAAAAATTTAAAAATTATGTACTACATAATAAGAACGACGATAAATCTAAACGCAATAATAATTCTTAATCAGTACTAACAAAAATTATTAACATTAGAAATTTATTCAAGAATTGAAAAAAAATCTACATGCTTCGTATGTCATGTTGAATATGTAATATTTAATCTGTAAAACTGATTCTTAATCGGAAATCGCGATACACGCATATTTTAGCCCGTCCCTTATTAAGTACGCTTTGATTAAGTTTCCGTTTGTTAAGGTCAACTGAGACAAAATGTTCACTTTCTAGAAATCGATTTTCTCACATGATGCCAAAACGATTATTTTTCAACTAAATTTGAAAATAAGACCAGTTTCTGGCCATTTTTTCTGGACTCCTTACTTTTGTATTGGGCAGAAACTGGTGTCATTTTATCTACCAGGGAATTTATATATAAAATTCTAAATTGTACTGACGTATCAACATTTCTGATTTGATTGAAGTTTTGGCTTTTAAAACCTTTCAACACGGAAGGTATTAGATTAAACTTTACTTGCACACATACCAATTTTCACGTGAACATATTATGGAAGTGCAGAATAGCCGATTTTAGTATAAAAACCATTTATTTATCCGTATAAAAGGGACTAGCTGAAGAAACATTTTTTTTTCCTTGAGCGTCCTGTCAGATTTTGAATTTCTAACACATTGAATGTATTAGGGGTGCACATTCCATTTTTTAATCCGCTACCAGTACAGCGCTTGTTTTACCACATGTACCGACGATAAACTATATATATGCACCACAACAAAAATCAAAAGCTCCAGAGAGACATGTCCTTATAATAAAGCATGGATAAGAAACGAAAATACTACGTTAAAAAATATAAAATTTATTCGTAAAAGCTTTTAAAATTGAGATTTTATTAAAGTATATATAGAAACGTGGATTCAATGCATATTACGGCCCGTCCTACTACGGCACGAGTCGGAATAATTATAATTTATAACAATTTCCAATAATGGCAAAGTAGTTTTTTTTTTATGTATGTTTCGAATGCAATTATTCAGTTAATTGCACATTGTAATGAAAGAAAATAATAACCAAAGTTCGATTCGCAGTATCCTCAAACGACCCGAATAGAATTATGTTTTAATTTAAAGTAACCTGATTTCAATGGCTAACGAAAAATTACTCTCACACAGGAAGCGTACGTATATATATATATGTATATGTGAGTGAGAGAGCCGACTCGGCATGCATTTCCCTTAGGTAGGTTAGGTAGGTACACGCGGGCATACGGGCCGTACACACAAGCAAGCGTTCCCTGAAATAATCGTTTAGAACAGCAAATGCTAGAGCGCGCGTCCCGTTTTATCACATTATCTTCTCTAAAATTTCGCATTAACGTATCGTTCGAGCCGACGAGTTAAGCGCTCGACGATTTTATTTCGCCGACAACTCGAATCCCCCTAGAGGAGGTGGTGGGACGATAGCGGCTTGCAGTCGTTATCTGGCTAGTCGCATATTCGTAACGTGGGTAATAATTATCCGCTCGCGGGCCTGCAGGCTTTCGCTAATTAATACGAGTGAAGTGCTGGCTCGCCCAGCGTAATCCGCTCTCGTTGTCGATGACTGACAGCCCTGCGCAGCACTCGGATTTGCTTCAATTTCTGTTTACGCGACGAGCCGACCGTGCACGCCGTCCCCCGTCTCTTCCCTCTGTATCCACATTTGTGGATCTACGACACAACGTAATCGACCGATCTACAACACGAGATCTCGCCAAATTGCACTATGTAGACGCATCTCCGTCGACGCGGCCTCGGTCGAACCGTACAAATGCGCGTGTACCATACCAATTGTGTTTTAGGGAAAGTTGTGTCTTGGTCAATGAGATTGAAAAGGTTTGGACGATTTTAGTCGACAGTTTTGCTTTACACCTCAACTTGACAAAATTATAAAGACATTTCCAGCTCGATTCACTGATACGTATGTGATACGCTATAGTGTGAAAAATGTGATAGGACTTGAAGCGACCACTTGGGAAGAAAAGTAGTTTTCAGTGATGCACGTCAACGTCCGATTCCATCCGAATCTCGATTCTCAAATGCCGTATATACAATACATGTCAGAATCAGTTTAGTAGAATCTGTGATTGAATGGGATGTTGGAGAAATTTTAAAACTATGCAACGTATCTCAATTTGCATTCAAAGGGCATTCTTCAAATGCTCGATCCGTCTCGGCCTTGTCAACTCTACGTGGTTCCTATTTGTCTTTCTGAATCAAAAATCTTATCAGCGATTGCGGAATTAAATATATACCCTATCCATATCATATTATATATATATATCAGTGACTTGATTAGAGATTTGATTTACAGGCGTATGTGCTGGACAGATTCCACGACTCGACTTTTATTCATCTCGTCTCTCTCCTGAATTCCTCTGCCAGTTGTCCTCCACTGATCCCATACGTTTTTCCTGTGGCGGTATCTTCTTTTGTAGTAGCACGTGTGTTCTTGATTCTTCATTCCACATAGTTTCGTACATCTCGACAATTCACAAGCATCTAGTCTCTAAGGGTAGGATCAATGAGAGAAACAGCAAACTCATGGAAATTGATAGGGCGCTCAGTGTGGGAAGAACTTAGGGCGTGGGGGGTAGATGGAATCTGGGAGGGATGAGCGTAGTACGGTTACGGATGCATCTTGACGATAGCCCTATTCGATATTTGTACTTGACAAGTTCAGCTGGGGAACTATATATACGTTAAACCCTTTAAGGGCCAAATGTATAAATTTTCTTTGCGAGAAAATTTCAGCAATTTATTAAAGGATTAAGTTCTTCTTAATATCTATTGAGTCTGGCGATGGTGAACGGGGGTGGGGGAAGCAATAATTGTAATTCGTGATTTCTCATGAAATGTCTGCGATTTAGTCCTCAAGCGATGCAAACTAACTCGTCTTGGCCTTCTTCGAAACTGACAGAAGGGAAAAAAAGATGACACCGAGAGAAAAAAAAACGGATCAATCCTTTATGATTGAACATGCCTCGATCCCTATATAGAGTCGAGTTTTTGAGTATCGAATGAATGAAAAGGAATTCAAAATTCCGATTATTCCCTGTGTCCTAATCCTAAATTAAACTCTCTTCTCCATCCTTCTCTCTACCACAAGCCTCTATAGCGTTGCCGAAGTTGAATTGTTATTGGCGGGTGCAAGCAGCGATTCCAAAATAACAGTAGTGCTCGAGTGCGCTATCTGATCGTGGAGGTAATTAATGTTCATTTCGTGGGGGTAGAGAGATTTCATATATTTTGAGAGGAAGTCGCCACGTTGTAAAAACCAATAGCATATATACATATATATACGTTAGGACAGGGACTACTCAATGTTCTTCTTTTGTTTCTGTATTTCGTCAAACTTTACTTTTAGAAAATCGTCATTATATGACTGTTTGTTTAAAATGTACTTTAAGTTAGTGATGGGTAAATCCTCGCGCGACAGCGCTGAAGATACCGAAGGAATTGCGTTGCTTCATTTTGACATTGGTTAGATTTCGGAGGATTACATTTGACGGTGCTTGTATGTTGCGGAGACGAGTTCACATGGCGTTGCAAATTTCCGTTTTGTCCAGGAAGTGTGTATATTCTCTGTCTCCTTCATGAAGTTGATAAATTCCTGTCACGGGGAAATTACGACATCAAAATTATTTCCCTGTCACGTTTGAGACCCACTCCGCGACGTACGGTGTTCCGAGATGTGATTTAAGAGGATCGCTTTTACGTGCGGAACTATGCGACGACGACGCCGACGCAGGGGCGCAGGGATTTCGTAGTGGAATGGAAGTTTTGTAGAGTGGATAAGGAGGATGAGGACGAAATGGCATTCACAATTTCAAATTTCGATCGTAGCGACTTTACATGCGATTTAGCGAGCCGTAAAATGTCTGAGATTATACCAAATTTCGTCGCTTATTCTGTGCTCGAGAACCCGTATATATACGACATACTGAGTATAGTGATCACGAACACCAGTAAGAATTAAATTTTTGGGGCGAATGAATAATTTTGCAGATATTCCTGAGAAATTTACGATGATCCAATTGTAATAACTGTCAGCAGATATATACGTATAGCCTTAATCTGATGTGAAAGATTCGCATTTATTAATAACGTCGAATTCAATCTTTAGTTCAAGCAATAAGCTTAGCCTTTGCCACGTATTACAGTTTTAAAAAATCAGTTTTTCGTCACAGTAGGCGCAAAATACGATGTTGTTCAGGCGTGAATAAACAATGAAAAAGGTATTTATTCACGTTTTAAACGCGTCAAGTTTTGGGAACTTTTATGCATCAAGTATTGCTTCTACGCCGACTGTGTATACAAAAAAAAAGTATCGTTTGTATTACAATCGCAAAGTGACATTTTGCGCACTAGGCACGAAAAATCATTGCACGTGTTCATGAATATTTATTTATTTATTTATTTATTTATTTCTATACGGGCATTACTGCCCTTTTACAAATCAGTACAGAATTATAATTACAAACGACAAAAATAATCGCATAA
>JAPYZR010008311.1:0-16160 GCA_030522945.1 Trichopria nigra | reverse complement strand
AAACAAATACTTTTTTCTACGATGTCAACAAAATTAAATTTAAATTATATACACTTCACGACCAGTTTTACAATAATTGTTAGTAATAGTTACGGCCTCAAAATAAAAGATTTATATAAAAAAAAAAAAAAAAAACAGTAAATTAAACGAACGAAAGTAAATGTTTCGGGCCCATCGCATTGTTCGTCCGCTACTGAGTCTCGTTTCTCGCAAATGACGGAGATGTTCATCATTGAGTATTTTACTTCTTCTAATAGTAGTGCGAACACTTCTCAAGTCTTTCTTTTAATTGCACTTATTCAGACGCTATTTATGATGAATTGATATAAAAGCTAGTGCGTACAACATTTAATAATTCCTTTCAAAATATCTTACAGACATTGAATGAATGGACAACAGACAACTTCCGTCTAAGTTTAAAGAATGAAAATGTCCAGATACTAGACACTAACAAGACCGCCATGAATTTACCATTTTTTCGCCACAACAGATTTTACTCAACAGCAAAATTTCATTATAAAAAAAAATTGTCGACTTCCCATTTCACGTAAACTTTGAGATTGCCAGGACTAAAATCATATACGAACTGGGGAATGAAATCTCCGACGAGTTAAAGTGTATGACGTATGGGTGCTGGAACTGTGGGAGTTTTCAAGTATATACTGATGATTTTACGGGGAGTTGCTGCAAATCGCGTTAATGAGAATCGGAGAGATTGCGGTTTCACGCCGGCTGATAATGTTTCGCGACGCGACCAGAGAGATACATTCCAATTTCCTGCGATTTCCATTGAAATCCACTTGCGCTGTTGCGGCTAACATTAGTCTCGTTCGATGCTTCGTTTGCGACCAGCAGACTAGTGCAGAGCTAGTGTGGCTCTGTGGATCGAATTTACTGGAGCGGTAACGCAGTAGAAGCCATAATTTCCGCTAATCTATCGGTTACTGTCGAGATTAAAAAACATTTAAGCCTCCTGGAAAGGAAAATCGAGGCCTTTTCACGGGGAATGATACGAAACCAAACATTTATTCGTAACGAAAAATTAATGGTGATTCATTGACAGATTTTTGATGAACCTGATCATCGTGATGGCATGAAATACAATAAATGATTGATGAGAACATTTATACCTCAAGCATCAGCTAGACGCTACACCTACAGAAATATACACCTATTAGATACACCTACAGAAATATACACCTATATAGAGAAATTCACATAACAAATTCACCATCACGTTATTTCATAATTATTCGTGATATCACCTATAGTTATCCTATAGTTATTGAACCTTATTATCACTTTTTACGTAATTGTTTAACTGCTTACAGCGGCGTCGTTACTATGCGTTTCCTCGATTATATCGACCACATTTAGCCGAGTCTCGACCTACTTTCCGCGAGTTTGTTACTGACTTTATGATTTTTTCTTCATTGTTATATCCTCTCGCGGAGATGAGGTTCTTTGCTCGGCTTTATAATACTTGCTCCTTTCGTGCCGAGCCCGGTGCGGAATTTCGAGATTACTCGCGAAAATTCGTGTACTTTCGTCAAGGTTTTTAATAAAAGTTTCGTAAACGCTCGCACCTGAGGCTTTGAACCTCAGGCTCGCCAACGTGATTCGAGATAGAAAGGAGGCATGTACGCACCTCGCTTTACGCCTTCATAAAAATCGGAAAACTTTTGCAGTTTCCCTCCGCCATTATGAAAAAGGATCGCTTACGAATCTGTTGTTTTTCTTTCGAAAACTATTCTTCCCCCTTCGAGCTTTTGATCAGCTAAAATCTCGTATTACTTTCAAACGAAAACTTGTTCGAATTTACATTAATTACCTATTAAACTATTTGCTCTTTACTCTCTCTCTCTTCTCTCCCCCTCCCTCAATTACACTCTCGGCACTAACATCTAATAGCATAGTCTCTCGATCTCTACTTCTCTCGCGCTATTTCCATATCTCTTAAGATGTCGAAATGTCGTTCAAAACCAAGTGTAATGTTGCATTATTATAAATCGAATTTATTACAAAAAGTTTCTGTTTTTCATATTTTTCCTATTATCAACAGAATTATTTCAACATTAGTGTAATAATATTACTATTTGTAATTCATTTGTAATTTGTTTTCATTCATTTGCTGAGAAGAGTTCAGTTTTTACGAAAAAATCAATGTTGAAATCTACGGCACCGACTCTGAGCTTGTTAATTGACTACGTGTTTACTTTAATGGATAAAACGAAAACCCTGTCTATCTTCTATATTCCAACAATCCAAAAAATAATTTAATTAAATTCCAAACGTATATTGAAATGATGTTTCTTGATTAACCCATTAAAGAGATGCACGTTCTTTTTGTTAATTTTCGAGCTTCATTCTCCACAGGTTAAAAGATTAACATTGAGTTCCATCTATTCCCCCATTTTTCGATTAGCGAAATAATCAAAATGAAATTTAGATTGTTTCAAATACAAAATGGCGGATTTAAGAATACTTATGAATTTTGTTCGTATTGGGAAGTAATATGGCAATAATTCCAGATTACAACTGCATGTGCACAAAATAGTCAAAAATTAATACTACCCTAGCTAGTTTTATACGGATATTTAGAAATCTGTTTCTAAATATCCGGGCGCAAGCTGGGCACTGACTCGCGCCTTGATTGCGCCCGGATATTTACAAACTGATTTCTACTAGGGATAGTAACGATTTTTTTCGGTCTAAAAATCACTATTGCGCTATTCATTTTGGAAAATTCAATATGGCGGATCCAATATGTCCGACAACAATTCCAAAGAATCTCAGAAAATTGATATACAATGGTATGTTTGTCGGATTGAAATTGATGAATTTGGTAGTGTATTAGTGGAAATTAATTAATACCAAAAGATAGTAAAGAACAGTAACTAAGCCATTTATATCGACCGGACAAATCTGATAACATTTATAGTAATATTTTACTATATTAACAAAATTGTAATTAAGTCAAATTAGTAGACGAATTTCAAGTATTTTTCCACAGGATTCAAAGTCAATGGTTTATGCTGGTTGTTAGTATAACTGACCAATCAAAAGTACAATATTTTAATGATTAATGTTTTAGAAAAGAAGCGAAACGTTTTTTTAAATTGAAGAAAAAAATTGTTTAAAGCCATTAGATGTTCTGGATCTTCTGTATACTTCCAAATTCATTATTCCAATATACCGAACAAATATATACGAGCGATCATTTAGAGTAAGTGGCATTAAACTGTGGGAGTCCTTACCGAAGGATATTCGTAATTTGTCATCTATCGGGAATTTTAAAACTTCTCTTTTACAGTATTTATCATCTCTAGATAACTAAGTAAAATTCCATTAACAATTCTGTGTCCTTATCATCTGTCTCACATTCGGTTATGATACACTACTATCATATCGGAATCTACCTGAGAAGTTTAATTATTTATAATGTTTTGTTAGTCATATGTTTTGTAAATTGTTTTGTAAATCATATGTATACAATTTGTTGCCACACGGATTTTAAATCCATGGCATAATAAAAACCTAACTAACTAACTATTCGCTAAATTTACAAGGAATTAGTATTTTTTCAAATAACATCCCAGTCAACGAAAAGGAATTGAAAGGCCTTGGCTAATTCCAAAATGTACAAAAAAGTTCCTTTTACTTCCTTTGAATTCCTTTTTTGTATATTTTGGAATTGGTCTTTAAATTCCTTTTCGCTTAATAAGATGCTGGGATGACAGCATAACATAATATTCTATTAAATATCAATATTATTTTTATTTGTTAATTAATGGATATCAAAAATGTACCCCTATATGGACACTGACATAACTTATCACCTTACGTAATAATTATTTGAATTAATCATTATAATTAATAATAATTTGTCGATGAATAATCCACTCAATATTAATCAATAAAAGTAATACTAATTTATAGTAAATTATTACTACTGAATGTAATATCAAATCCATTTTATATATGTATGTAAAGAAATATTTACTAATTTAGTAGTTGATATACTAATGATTATAGTAACATTTTACCAATAATTCAAGTGTTGAAAGTAAATTCTATATATATGGTTCTTAATAACCAAAAATATTAAGAATTTCGAAAAACTATTTTTTTTTTGTTTAAATTTTGCATTTTTAGCATTTCTAACAATGTCACCAACACAAGTAATTACATTTTTTAATATATATTACATACTTCATTGCTACCGAAGATTTCCAACAGACATTTCTCAAGGCTTGCACAATTTATCACATTTAACGACGACTAATACGTCGGCGACTGTTCCTTATTCCATCGTTCTAATGGATTCATTTCATTATTTCAGCTTACGCTTAATTAATTTCGTAAAGACTGAATCGTTGTACTTACTTTCAATGCTAGTTTTCTTGTCACTTCACCATACTGAAATCCTTGCAAGGGATTGAATTTGCCCTGCAATAGGGTCAAACACTAACTACATTCCCTACTTTACCAAATCCTTATGCATCATTTAAAGACTAAAAACGTCTTATCATCTTAATTCTCTTTCCCGAATTGCTTTATTTCTAGCTCATTACTGCCATTTCCTTTGCTTTTCATTCTTTAGTCGACTACTTCATTTTTATCTTACGCGAAATGAGAATTACTTTTTTAGCATCACTACTTTAATTTTGCAACCGTTCTTTTCGGAGACAAGTCAGTCAAAAAATGAGCCTCCCTGTCGCGAACGTTTACTGTACACTGGCATTCTTTGCATTTCGCGTAAAATCCCAAATATTGCCAAACTGCATTTTTCACTTTGCATAACTTTTATCCCCTTTTCTTACTGAATGCTTCTAATAATTCGCGAGATGAGGAATACCTAACTTGTATCTTGTTCATTACTGTACAGCCGCGTTTCGTTTCATTGTAATGCTGCATTAAGTTTTCGTAAATGGACTAAAAAGTAACAATTTCAATAACAAACTATATGAGAAAATATTTATTCGCTTTTCATTAAATGTTATGCCAAATTGCGCAAATGAAGTAAACTTACAAACGCAAATACCAATATATGTGGACGGGCATCCCAACGCGGAGCGATTTGAGCAAAAGTAATACAATAGAAAAAGCTCACTTGTCGTAGATGGCATTTCACAGCGATCTCGACTTTTTATATTAAACTTAGGAACGAATCTCAAATTACAATGAAATTACATGAGCTGGAAAAGTGTTTCTTTTTGCAAATGTCTCACAATCACGTCGTTGCGACCGCGACGAGCGTTAGGCGAGTGCCACTGCAACAAGAACGGGGATGAGAAAACTTTCTACTCAGCTGCTATTTGCAGAGCACGAAATTAAATTTTACATCTTCTCGTCATAGTATGTATATATATACGTATGCATTTGATTCTTGGATCTCAACCTGTACTTCGTACCTTTATTCCGCATCATCGAAAATTCTCCGTCGCGTCGCTTTTTTGATGCGAAAATTGAAGATAGCCCTTCGAATCACGGATAAAGTTCGATGCATACATTTCGCCATATAATACTATTCAGAATTATTGCCATGGAGCGACATATATCTTTGCAACATGTACGCTATCAGAATTATTTCAAATAACTTTTTGACGACTTGGGAATTTTATTCAAACTTTCGCGTTACAAAAAAGAATGCCTTTTCTCATTAACGACAATATATTAATGCATTAATAATCCAAAATGTATGATATAATGAAATATTTCTGATTCTCGGGTATATGTCAGCTTTAAACACCAAATTAAAAAAGAAAAAGGAAATGTAATCTTAATTTAATCCTCAGTCGCTTTACATTTATAATGTGTCACATAAAAATTATGATCGAGAGACGAACATGAAAATATTTTAATATCTTGTCTATTGTTGGTACATATGCAAGTGATTTATCATATTCCTTTCTAAATATAAAATTAAAGTTGATTTATTAACACGTTTGTGTGCGACGAATACGAAATCATAAAATGTAATCATATATTGACAGATTACCTTTATGTATTACTTAATGTATGATTTGAGGTGAGCCGCAGAAGTGATAAATTTAATTTTATGAGCGGTAATTACTCTGGATGATGGAACAATCTGTCATATCAAATGCGATACGAAATTATTGTGACACGGGATTTTGGTTTCATCGATGTGGAAAAATATCAAATGATCAATATATCATTGGTAAAAATTGTATAATAATATAATATAAAAACAACATATCATTCATGCAATATATCAGTAATTAATAAATATTTTTTAAAGAATGACTAATACAGTTCGAGAAGATGATAATGCAGGGATCTCTCATTTAATATTTATTAAAAATACACAGTTCATTATATAGATTCGATTAATATCAGTAATTAATTATAATTAATTAATAAATGAATAAAATGTCAGTTTTGCATTGTTATTATAAAATTGTTATTTACAATCAAATAATTTGTTGGGCTTTTCCGTGCCTAATAATTGAATGGTCTTCAAAAGGACGAAATACATTACTCGTAAATGGGCTTGTACGTGTACATTTTTCAAATTAAACTTTTTTTATCTCGCACCAAGAATCCAAAATAATAATTCAACCTATTTGGTGGAAATCAATGCGTATGCAATTTTCATTTTTAACACAAAGATCCTTCACATAGAAATAATGTAAAATAATAAAATAAAATAATGCAGAATATTTGACAAAAATTTTCCGATTAAGTTACATGATCGGATTTCATTATGACGCAAATTTATGTGCATGTATATCAATAATTATTTCTGAATTCTGTTCCAAATTTTCATTTTTAATATTTATATTCCATGCTATTTTCCCAGAGAGCTCGGAAAGTATGCAATTATATACTGTTCACAACATTCGCTGCAAGAAAAATTGCCCTAGTTTAAACATACTTACTGCCGTGTGTTACCGTATATCAGATTCTTCGAGAACAAGTAGAAAGGGAGAACAAGTAGAAAAGGACGTTTTTAGCAGGAAATTTCAAGAAAGAAAAAAATGTTGTTGGTTCATTAAATTTAACAATACGTTATTACTTCGACGACCTGCGCCGTAGGTCGTTTTTACGCATCGATTTTCTGTGTTTCAGAATTTTTTATAAGAAAGTTACTCATCCGAATTTTTATATTTATAATAGAATCTTTACATTCTTTACACCGTGATATGGGTGGGCGCGAACGATCACCGCGCAGGCGTGCAATATATGACCATTCAAATTTCTATTACAATTTCGTAATTTATAAAAATGTTAGGTAATTGTTCTCTCTATAACAGAATTTTATTACTTTGATAGCATAAATGTATTAGACTTTTCCAAACATTTCTAACAGTTTATAGGCATTGACGTCAGAAGCAGAAGCTTTCGATCTATATCGCGTTCTTGGATGTTAATTGAAATTCCTAAAATTACAGGATGATGACCTACTTCGTATTTAAAAATGCCAGCATATTTCCGTTTAGAATATGCAGACTTACAATGCTGTGTGAAAGGAAACAACTAATTCGAACCCTCAACTCCTGCATCATTAAGTGCATAACAATTAATGGATGTATAAAAAAACATCACTTTAGGATCTACTTCGCAGAGATTGATCTGATCAGCCGCTTGTTAAGGAGATGAGGAAAAGTTATAAAACAAAGATTTTTTGTTTTCCAATTGTTTACTTTTGTTTGTCATCCATGCTTTCTTTACGACGTCCACTTTCCTCACAGGCTGCTTCTTGGGGGGGGGGGGGGGGGGGGGGGGGGGGGGGGGGCGGTGCTCTTACTACCCCTGATACACTTTACCCGTGATCGTGTTACCGATGCGGGGATATGCAATTGAAACTCGACGTTGCAAGACTTCAGTCTGAAGCAACGAACAGGTCTTCCGTCAAAGTTTATCCTTCCGTACCGACATTCGTTCTTCATTCGTTTATGCTTGAAAGAAGTAGAAGATACATGTTCAAAGTAAGGATTACCTTGTTTTCATAGAATCATGGATGTTGCGAAGGTCCTGAAAGTTCATTAGATACTGAGCGATAGGATTTATTTCAATATTGTTAATTTTGTATAAAAAGGCAAAGTCGCAGCAAACATCTTGAGATTTAAGGCAAAATACAATTACAATTGTGGTCGCGAAAAAAGTTGTGGATAGAGAAATGTGTATCTTATGAATTGTCGAAATCCTTGAAGTATTTCGAATCTGACATGAAAGGTGTCCGAGTGCCTGCATGTGTACTTCGAAAATATGAAAGAAGAAATGTAATTGTCAACTTTAACGACACCTTTCAAGAAGCATTTTCAGCTTACATTCCAAAGAAAAGGAAGTTTGGTATATATATATACGTTATCCGACCCATAAGCAACAACTCCCCTCTCCGGCCTCCCCTGAACTACAATTTCAAGACAAGGTTTCCTGGATTTAGCTTAAACTATCGGAACCCTTTGTCTTAAATTAACGGATAACACCACCAGTCAATGAGCAACTGCAGTGACCCCGTTTTATTTCGGCCGTATATATATGTAGATTTATCCTTCTGTTCCACGAGGACAACAAAATTACCAAAAGCCTTTGCCGTAATTCGGTGGATAGCACAGGCCAATGGCGGAGGCCGCCACCGTGAAAGCATGTGAAACGCGACAAAGCCCCTTGGAATTTATATCGTATAACAAACGGTAGTTTGAGCGGGCTCTCTTATCCTTCGGGAACGGAAGGATGGAAACACCCACAACCGATGATTCCACACAGTTTTGCGCACGATTCTGTACGTCCGTGGACTTTTATGAAAGAGAAGCAACGGTAAAGAGAGTAAAGAAGCGGTTAGAAAAGGAAAAGCTGAAAGTGATATTGACAAAAAGTCTGGGAAAGTGAAAAAAAAATTAGGGTACAAAGGAATGAGAAACGAGTGAAGTGGAAAAAGAAGTAACGCGAGGCCGTACACTGCAAATGCAAATGCAAAACAGACATCAAGGAATATACATATAATATTGTACTTTTATATTTTATGGCAAAAGGTAAAGAGTAAGATAAAAAATATTCCCTATGGCTATTATTACAGTAATTTAGATGTCACTGTAACATAAAGAAAGTCTGAAAGTTTTTACATAATATGAAAGCCGTTCATCAGTAATAAGTCAACATACTTGTTGAAATTAAGATTGAACTAACTTGACCTGTAAATATTCATTTAATATTTTGCAGGTCGTAGGTAAACGAGTTAATTGAATTGGCCTAAAAATGTCCATACTGGGGTTCTCGAGGTTGATGATTATACGAATATGAAATCAGATTTTGAAAATTCGAAATGGCGCGGATCCAAGATAGCGGCGAAAATTGTAATGTAACTGAATTTTTTAAATCTGAGTTTAGAATCGTAATCGGCGACTCGAAGAACCAATTTATAGCAGGAGTTGAATTCTTACAGGAAAAAAACAACAGTTCGTCTGACTAAAACGTGTTCTGTAAAGGAATAATACAGTCTACATGCACTTAATTTTTTCTATGGACAGTTTTATTTTAAGCGTTCGAATATTTGTTATTGCTCTGACGTGCTAACAAAAAAGCCGGACATTGCATAGAAGTATTTCGATAATATATTCAGACTACTACATAACATCTTATAGCACTCCAGTTCCACCACATTTGCATAATGTATAAAGAAGTAAAAAAAAAAAAAACATTTATAGTTGATAAAAATTGCACTCTTCCATACGTGTATGAAAAGGGATTGTCACTGCACTAATTGTTTATGCTTTTGTAAAGAAAACATTTCATGAATGTAATTGAAATACTTAAGAGACTAACCTATCTAATCGCCCGTGCATTGTGAGCGATTTAAATGCGTAATTTTTGGCAACATCGATTTTTGTCTGAAAGGTACCCAATAAGTAGCACAAATGTCTTAGAATATCCCCAGAATGTCTCAGAATGTCTCCAGAATGTCTGTATATTCTAGAGACATTCTGAGACATTCTGGAGTCATTCAGTGCTATAATTTATTTAAAATTCAATTTAAAAAATAGAGTCATATTTACAGCAGTTACATGAGATCATCGTATGTCTGTGCTAAACTTGATTGTTCAGATCGAATAATGTTTACGTTTATTTTCTGTTTTCGTTTCTTTTATTTTAATATACTATTGATTACTTTTACCAATATTATAACAGTTTTAAAGCTAACACTGTGAGAAGTATTGTAACTTGATGTAATGCGAGTAGTGTATTTTTGAACGCTTCAATCCGTTTTCAAGAATCTATACTAGTTTGATCAATGTATACTTTTTCACAATTTGCACTTCGAATTTATTCACTGTGTATACTATTCTAATTTTTTTCACCTTCAGTTTATCTTTTAATGGCATTATCTCGATAATATTCGTACGGATTGATTCGTGTACAAGTCTGCCGTTTTATTTTACGTAATCCTTTTACGTAAGGCATTAGCGAGATTTTAATAATTGTGCCGTTAATACATTGTTTGCAATATTGTAAAGTTGCACTCGTATTTTAATTAAAAACAATTTAAAACCAGGTCTTTACTGCTGCCAGTGTAATTGTATGGTCTATGAGTCCTGTTATCACTTCTATTTGATCGTTGATAGGGTTTTAAATAGTATAATTTTTAGTTTTACCCTATATTTGCCTTGTTAAATTAAATGTAACAATTTTCAATTAAAATCAGATTGATCTGTACCTTAAATTCAAGGTTTTTTCATTATATTTAACGTATAACAAATGTCAACTCATTTCTACAATGGTGAAAATGTCAAGAGCGCGATTTTCTTATATCCATCCTGCATATATTCACTTAATTTTGGTCGCTGATTTACGGTCTGTTTATACTTTATAATTTATTTTTCTTAATAAAACCAGAAGTTTATCTTCGGAATGTAAACACCCTTAATCCGTGTATAATTAAAATTCGGCGCTTTGCGACCCGTGGCATTCAAACAATTCAAATCTCAAGTGCATCGACCATATAGTATTACTTTAGTGACATTTTCGACGTCAATATACTATTATACTATTCTATTGATATATATGTTTTTTAATTTTACTTGTAATAAAATACATTTTCAGGACACTATCAATAATCTAACAATAACCATGGCTTACGAAAAAAAAAAATTAAATAAAAAACAGTGAAATTAAAGTTAAAATATTCTATGTATGAAAAATACAACAATGTACAATTTATATATATAAAAAAAAGAGACGAAGAGAAAGATTTCAATCACTTACATTTTTAAAATAACCTGCATGTTTTCATTTCCAAATATATGAAATGAACGGGAATCCGCGAGTTCTCAGTTGTTATAACCCGTGTTTCATTGTACTTTGACCACTTGAAGGTCCATATAGGTGATTGCAGACAAGGAACACGTTATAAAAGAATAAATTACATTTATCTTTACCATTTTTTGAAGTATGCATCCGAATGTACAACCGGTGGCACTTTTAGTAACTTCATGCATGCCGAATATACTTGATAGAAACTATAAGCATTCAATTGTAATGTAACTTATCATTTAGACGATAATATAGCAATAATAATAAATAAAAGCGAGCAGGTATTTTATAGTTTGTCAATAATTATGGATGCTCACAAAAATAATAATAATTATTGTAAGTAATGGATAATATATATAAATAATATATATATAATATAGGATTTGAAATATATGTAGGATATATATAAATAACGATGGAATCTATAATTTCATTTGTTCATATAAAAGAATTCTGCAACGAAGGTAACTGGGACGGAAATCGGGTAAAACGTAAATAATTAAAATCGATTGTGAATTTCGGAGCGGCATCGTTAGTTATTATAATTTCTGGATATTACGGACAAAACTTGTAAATTGGACTTGTTCACGTCAGGAAGTGTAATATCACTGGACAATATTGAATTAAAATTAATTCTACCGAATTATAATTGCTGATTATGCAATATATGAAAAAGAAAATCGTTTAATACAAATTACGATGGACATTAATAGGAATTAACAGAAATTTCTAACGGCCTTATGTCCAATTTTAATGTCTAATTGTATTGGTAAATGACTTGATTATATTTCAATGATAGAATATTATTATGTTACAATGATCATCAAAGTGATATAAACTTGAACTAGTCATTTTTGCACTTCACCTTGAATTAAATTAACAAGTACGTATTCATCGAACGAAATATATAAATATAAGAATAAAGTATTTCTTTTTTGGTAAAATTTTAAAATTTCATATAAACAATAGATTTTTTTTTTTAAATCGGTACAAGCATTTTCTAACCTTAAATTTCGTACATTTTTTGTCATTAATTATTTTTTATAAAATGTGCTACAAAAACATATTATTAAATAATAATCAAAATTTAACATACGAAACTAACTGATATTTTCAATGTATTTGATATTTATTTGTTCTCAATTATATTTTTTTATGTCATATTCAGCAACGTATTATCTTTCAAGAATGTTTGGAAACATAAATTTAACTTATGTCACTATATAACGGCTGAAATATTTTTTAAAATTAAATATAATTTTTTCGCCTATCAATAATATATTACCTACATGTTAATAAATTATATTGAAGCTTTTAAAAAGCAAATATTGTTAAGGATTCGGAATTTCGAACGTGTATATGTATGCATGTATGCATCGACAAAAATAAAAAGAAATCGCAACTGCCCATTTCGGAGTGAATCCTGGAACCAATTTGTACGAACCTTTATTCGATAAAAAAAAGGACAAAAAGTGTTATGTTCTATTACTGTGTGCATGTGCACGTGTGTATATATGTGCATTTACGATTATTGGAAGTAATAAATATTTATAAAATCCACGTAATTGCCTAATCCATCCAATAACTTAATAAACAAATTTAAAATCTATTAATATGCTGCCGATATTAAAAGACCTTCGAACCAAGAGTTTAAATGGATTATAGAATAGTTATATTTATAGTGAAACATTTTATTCAGTGTGAAATAAATTGACGCTGCTCGTATTTACAATCGATAATCAATTTTTGAATGAGTAACTTTAATAAACCTCTTTTTATATGTTTCGATGTAAAATCTTTGTATATCTAATAAGAACATTAATAGGGTTAATAATAATTGACAAATTATAATAAAACAAATCCATATTAAGTATTCATTTGTTTTATACAGATTTTTTCCTGTATTTATTTGCCTAATTTCTTTGTCCAATTAAATTATGTTTTCTAAGATGAGAGTATAATAAATTGTCATAATAAGTAATATTTAAAAAGATTTCTAAAGTATTATTTGAACATTGAAAAGGGTTTTGAATGAAAAGATAAAATTAATGAAATTTGTTATATATAATAAATTAATACAAAAGAAAAACAATGTATTTATAATTTAATAAATCGTTCATACTTTGGAATAGAGTAGAATAGAATTTTATACTTTACAAAGTAAAATTATATAAGACGTCTTATGGAAAATCTAATTAACTTTAAATTAATCTATATATTTAATTCAAATTGTTCCGAAGTATACGCTTTACGATATTCGTTAGATTTCACTGTAAGCTTTCATTTATCTACACAGCGATCCAACTTGCATCGCTATCTGCGCCGCCGATGGCAAAAAGGATTATATTGTAACCTGTCACGGACTATAACTGTTGCTAACTTTGTACTTGTTCTTTAAGATTTGGATATATTACGAATTGTGGAAATTATTTGACCTTTATGTATTATTTGGAAGTATGAATTTTTAGGTCTTTTATAAATATTTTCTTATAAATATAATATTTATAAATATTTTATAATTATTTTCTAAAGAAAATAAATTTTATATTAATTACTCTTATATTATTATTACTATACCTATTATTATTTTATTTTATACTCATTTCTTCAATTATATTTTTCTAAAGTAATTAAATGTTTCATCAAATTAATTTTGAAAAAAAAACCTACATATATATATATATATAGTTTCATAAAAAAAGTAGTTTTTGTAATAGTGTGCTGAAAGTACTTTTCCTAACTCCGTGCGCAAAATATCCTATTCCCGCATTAGTGCGAGAATGTATTTTGCGCAGTCATTTGCGTGCGTAAAATCGAATTTATTTTGCGCACTCATTAGGAAAAATAGTATACGCAACATGTGCGCATATAGGTGATTGCCCCCACTCGACTTCGTCTCGTGCAGGAATCACCTACTTTGCGCACTTATTGCGTAATATACTATTAGACGCCCGAATTCAGAACTTTAAGCATTATCTTTACTCACCCAAATACAAAAAATATAGGCTTATACCTAACTCGTTCGTAAAAGTATACTTTACACCCTTGTTAGATAATATACTATTATGATATCAAAAAATGAACAGAGAAATAATTTCAAATGAATGATTATGGCCAAATGGAGATAATATGCTTAATTAAATTTACTAAATATATTTGCTAAACTTTACGTGTAGCGTTTAGCGTACTGTATTATTTGTAGTCGGATCATCTATGAATTTAATTCATTTTATAATAAATTAAAAAATTAATTGGTCTCCATATTTGGTTCCCCATATAATTACACCAGCAATCGGGTCCAATTTTGAAATATAGGACTGTTTTCAATTGATTTTTTTTTTCAATTCACACATTCATTCGTGAAAAATTTTGAAGTTTGCATATCACAACCAATATTTAACCCAATGTCAAATCATTTTCGTCTTCGGATCGCTTTACGGCACTAAAGCCGTGAGCACTCGTGCGAGTTCCTTATCATGCAGACATCCCAGGCCTTGCCTCCATTAGGGAACGAGCTGCTTTCTTCGAGGCTCAGCGCTCTTTCGAGTATTCCGGACAATGCTACGGAGTAAAAGTTAATAGCAGCTTGAAATTTTCATCAGAGCCGTTCCGATTTCACGAGCTTTATCGCTTAAGTGTTGCCATTTGGCAACCTGCGCAAACAACCCCGGCTTTCGCGCACCGATTCTCACCTCGCGTATATATGCAAAATGCAAATCGCGGGCTTGTCTAGCCTCAATGTCTCGTTCGCACCTTGGTCCGCATATTTAGAGTCGCTTTATACGTGCGCACTTATACCGCACAAAAGCAATTGCAGGTACGTGCCGGACCGTGCCGCGCCACCCGGGTATATATAATAAAGCACGGCGCCCAAAAGGAGGCTGATGCGAAAATGGCTTAAAGCGATCGCGACGAAAGGATACCACTCCGACACGTATTACGTTAATTTGGGTGTATCGCATAATATTGCGTGGTGTCGCAAAAGAGCGTAAGTAGGTATAAGGCTATAGTGCTATAACAACAGGGCGATCCCACCCACGCGAACTTCAACATCAGACACTAGACTGTGAGGATGTATTGTGCAAATTTATTTACGAATACAATTCACGCGCGAGTTACCCCGACATGAGGCGAACTTAAGGAGCGGATAATATGCCGGCAAGGACGTGAGTCGGATAATTCATAATAATTCATGGATTTTCATTGACTCTAGAAGATCCTCGAGGATCGCGAGGACTTGCGCGACACTCCGAACATTAATTTATTGTGCAGGATTTAGCGGCAAATATTTGTGGATTTGGTTGATACCATGTATATGGTGCATCTTACTTTACCTAGGACTAGCTTCTTTTAAGCCACCTTTTAGTTGCATGACATTGTATTTATTATTTAAAGAATGGAAAACATCCTAAGTATGAAGAAAGATTTTATAGATGTATATATACATACAATGAAAAAAAAATTGTTATTTTCTTGAATTAAGAAAATGTTTCCTTCTTTTTAGTAAATCTTACTTAATTCAAGAAAATCTTTTCTTAATTCAAGTAAATATTTACTTGAAAATAATAAATATTTTTTCAGTGTACTTTTCAAATTTAGTAGGACCAAATCTAGCCATTTCTCACTAATTCATGTATATACAGACATTACCACATGGACGTGCAGATATTATCAACAGCTTACATTAAAAAATGTATGACAAGGCACCCTGGTAGAAATTGTCCATTTTTCTTAGATAATAATTAATTATTAGGCAAATATATTGGTTAAAAATTGTATACATCTAAAATATCCACGAAATGTATAAAAATTGTATATTTTACAATCAAAATAAGAAGAACACTTATTAAATAAGAATTTCTTACAAAATTGTTTAATTCTTG
>JAPYZR010008309.1:0-12028 GCA_030522945.1 Trichopria nigra | reverse complement strand
ACGATGCCACATTTTCTGTGCTCGAAACGTATTCATAATCGATCTTCTCTTTCCCGCGATGTTCCTTTCTTTGTCTTACCGAGGGAACCACCTTAAACAATATTCAAAAAATTACAATTTTCTAAAAATAATTTCACGAAAACAATTTTCCGAAAAACAATTGTCAGTTGAGCAATTCCAGAAAAAACAATTCCTCGAAAAAAAAAACCGAAATAAAATTTTTCGAAAACAATTTCCCTAAAAACCAAAATCTCGAAAACAACTTCCGAAAACGCGGTCTTATAGAAATACTGCCAATGCTTTCACGACAAATTTTTTAATTGTTTCCCGGTAAATCTTCCGTATATATTAATTTTTGGATATATATTGTACATGTTATAAATACTCGGAATACGTTCAAAAAAGCTAAACGGTCCCATGCCAAAGGTGGGAAAAAATCTGCTTTTGCTAAATTCGTAAAGTTTATCTAGGGAGGTCACTAATGAAGGATACGCAAATTGGCCCTGTTCCGTTGATGTCATTATTGACGACGGGTGCTGCTGCTGTTGCTGCTGTACTGAAAATTGTACCAAGTCCGCACGTTCGCAACGCGGAACATCGCACGGTTTTCGGGAAACTCTAGAGGGGAAACTACATAACTGAAGCGGCTTTCGGCCCTATCAGTGACCACACAGTGTTCGCCATGATGAGTTTCGTAATTTCGCAGATGAACTTGTCGATTTCACGCAGGGATAATCGGAAAACTCGATTATTCGTAACGACCTTTTCGAGCCGAGTCCTTAATTTCGTTAGGAATACGTAAAAGCAGTCTTTGAACCGATTACAAGCCGGGGGTCAGTTTACATTTAAAGGGATCGAATCGTCAAGCCGACATCCGAGTCATCACGCCCTCCTCTCTCGCAGTGACAGAATCGGCGATTAGGGACGAATCGTGCGTTCCGCGGGTTTTCGAGCTACCGAATTCCCCGGGGCTCTTTTCCCGGTATATACTAGGCCGAACAATAGGGCCTACACTCCCGACGAGTCGGTACCTGGCGTGCTCAACTACAGGCCAGGTGTTCCGACGACGCCCCTGACCTTCTGTAAAATGTGTGGTGCGCGACCGCGCTGCGGCCGGCCTCGACTCATTAAGTCGAGTACTTGCAGCGTTTCGCATGCAGAAGCACACTTTACGTTGAATTTATTCGCGTCGTTAAAAACAGATCTCAAGTTGTTCGAATCGAGAATATCCCATTTGCTCAAACATCGGCTTATAAACTGATCAGTTTGCACGGTAAAAAGTGTCATTGTCTTCCAGTCAAATAGACTCTCGGTTTCAACTACTAATCAATCATACTAAATTTGTGACAATAGTCACCTAAACATCGCCCCTCGATTCGGCATTTATTTAGTATTGATTCTTCGAAAGTACGCTTCGAGCGTGTGTGGTGGAATTCCTAACTGTTTGGGGTGATGACATTTATCCAATCGGGTAGTTAAAAAAAAATGCCAGGAATTGGTAGTAATATATGACACGTATTTTACGGTCTTTTTCATAATGAAATAAGGAACAGGAAGAAAATGACTTAAAAGCTCGACTTTTTAAGTATAATGTCAACATTCCCCGGATTCATGGTTAGCTTTTGAATTATCTTTGTTACTTTATTTACCTAACTTTTTAGCTAGACTACCTTGAAGTTATCAACTCGTAAGTTTTATCTTAAACGTCAATTTTGTTTTTGTTTATGCTCTATGATAAGTTAAATTAGTTCAAAAGTTAAAATGATATATTAACTTTTAAACTTTGTAAATTTAACTGAGTTGAAGCTAGTATTATTAACATTTTATTTAATTCATCTAAAGTAAAGTTAGTTTACTTAAAAAGTGTAAGTTATATGTTACTTTGAAATTGTTAAAGTTAACTTATTTGTAAGTTAAAAATGTTTATAACTTTTAACAATATAAAGTTAGCTTAGTTCAAAAGTTGATGTTATATTTAATTTCGAACATTATTACATTGTTAATTTTGTTAGAAAGTTATGCCTTTGGACTTTATTTAAAAAGTTAGAGTAATATTGAACTTTGAACCTGGTAAAGTTAACTTGGGTAAAAAGTTTAGGTTATATTTACCTATGAACTTAATAAAGTCACATTTAACTTTCAAATTTTAATGGGGTTTCTTCGTATATTAACTTAACTCTTACTTAGTCAATGTTGTACTCAGTTAACTATTCCCTTAACTTTCGTGATGTACATTTACTTAAACTCAACTTAAATTCTACGGAAAAGAATTACTTTCCGCATAGGGTATGTATATAAAAAGGATTTTTCGACATCTTATACTCGGGCTAATTCCACTCGCAATTCAATCAATGCACGTTTGCTCGCACGTTATATTAACGCGCGGCACAAATTGTTTTACTGTTTCTGGCACATCGTGCCGCGAATTTGCGCGAGTAGGCAGTAAAATTACCAGTAAGTAGGAGCGTATATAAAGTTGCGCTATTTTTTAATTAACGCCTCTTGTTTATTTAATCTCATTTCGCTCGGTACATTACGATACCCGCCAGCCGCGGTATCAATGACGTATGAATAATTTATTAGCGTCGAAATTTGCGGTGAAATTTAAACGCCGCGATTTCTAGTCGCTTTGCGGACTGTACGTCGTACATTTTTAAAACGTCATGTATATCGAATCCTTTGCACCGTTTTTTAGGAGATATGAGGTTTCCTATTTGTTATTACGTAGTTTTTGTTTTTGCGCTTGTCGTCGATTTTCTTCATTTAGTCGCGCATTATTTATCTTTATTGCAGTGCTTGTCCGTTTTCTTTTTAACGAGAATGCAGTATATAGTTGTATAACAGGCGATCGATATCCCTCGCGAATATAAGGCAATAAACACTCGTTGACGCGAACTTGGGCATCGAGGAGAGGAGGATATCACATTACGCACGATGCCGTCAAAAATAGGCACGCTGGCTCATGTTAGCTCCGAAAAAAAATCTTGTCTTTGTTGCTTCAGAAATACCGATATTATCGGTCCATTATCCGGATTACCCTCGACGGCCACAGAGTTCGCTCCTTATCCAGTTTTGCCGGTGCGAATCGCTAATAAGATTTCGTTACATCGGGTCTAGTTGCTTTCCACCTTCTCTTTTTTTTTTCATCAGATTGCACCTGATAACGCGAATGTCTGTCGTCCCGATTAACGGAAACTGGATCGGACAGGCGTCTTCGCGCCAGTGCAACAATATTGATATAAATGACTCGTCCGATAAAGCCAAAGTGATGGTTTATGATTTACGGTTGATAAAACACCACCACCACCCGAGTCTTCTCCCAGTCGGTACTTTCAGGTATATTATACGGTTTCGTGCAATCTATATCTATACCACCGGAGATTCTTCATTATTGGAGTTGTTTTTTTTTTTCATCTTCTTCTTCGCTCACCCATCCAGCGCATTCGAGATACGACCGAAGGTTCGTCCGGTTTCATTGTGTAGGAACGATGCACGCTTCCGGAGCGCAAATACACGGGCTTGAGGAAATTCTCGGGTTGTTGATTAACATGTACGAAAGGAACGTTGTAAAACTGCAAGGTCGCGCGAAAAAGGTGCCTCCGGGTTACAAAGGCGCCTCGGGTTAGGCGCATTCACTGAACGGCAGACTCGAAGCGTCGTGAGTTTTCAGCCAATCAGCGTGATTTCGAAATAAGGTATACGGGAAAAGACACAGACGGTTGATTGGTTATATTCATTATTACCTTCGAAAACTCATTCTTTACCGCTCGAGACCATTCTCTATCTATACGAATCAGGTTCGTGAATTTAAACGACGACTGCTAGTCTATTGTAAACCAGTTTTCAATCATACATCGTTGCATTGTCATTGTGATCGGGGTAACCGTGATTTTGAAAAGTCGTCCTGTCAATTGAAAAAAAGAAATGATAGGAAGGTGTATTGTAGATTTCGTAAGGTTTGTGTTTGTGTTTTGGGATGTGTGTTTGTTTGGTTTTTTTTTTTTTTTTTTTTTTTTTTTTTTTTTTTTTTTTTTTTAAGAAAATTCGGTCCCTTTGTTTTCATGATACCGTGGGAGGAGAGAGATCACAATACCTCTCACGATTTCCCCTTTCTCGATGGCCGTAATATTCCTTGGTTCTAACGCGAAGTCTCCTTTTCCCAAAATCAAAAACTTTATTCACGATTAATAATACCCTTCGCTAGAAATTCTAACGATATTCTAATAATACCTACACATGCATCGCTAATGGCGATGAAAGCCACTTTCATCGATTATTTTCGACCGGGTACGCGTTTTTGGGGTGCCGCCGAAGGGTACCAATAAAAAAAAGAAGAAGTGAATAGGGTTACTGAATACGTGTATAATTTTCCCACTATTGTCAACCGGTGCAAGATAAATAAAGTAAAATCGCATTCTGCATGGTTAATAATACGCACAACTTGTTACACGCGGCATACGAAAAGTCCCGAAGCGATCGATCGATCCTTTAAGGGAAGGATTATTTTAGGTAGAGGTTCCTGAAAAAAGAAAAGAAAAAAACCAGAATGCCGTATAGACAAGTTTCGAGGTCAATAAACATTCAGTCGTTTGGGGCGCAACGACCCCTGGCTGTCATCTCAAGGTCAACTCGCATGCCTCGCGCACGCGCACATACAGTGTCGGGTATCGCAAGAAATTTGTAAGATTCAAAATGGCGGCGAGGAATTCTTTTGCGCCTATACATAACGCGCGTTGAATTTCAAAATTCAGTAAAACGTGTACAGCAGCGCGAAAAATTCCTTCGACCATTTCGACGTAAAGCGTATATAATGGTTATTTAAAATTGTTTAACCAGACTGCAGTTAAATAGAATACTCCAGCCATATCGAAAAAAAAAACACCCGACCGAAAAAGTTTCGTCGAAACATTCGAAACGCCGTAACTCACGTAAAAATATAAAACTTGGACGACGATATTGTAGCGAAAAAAGTTGTTTACACACGAGAAACGTAAATGGCGAGTATAAATAGCGAGAGTAAACTTTGTAACAAGTTCTCTCTCTTTCTCTGCGTTTACCCGTGTATTAAGCATGCACGCTAATATACAAATTATTACGTAACTCGTCCACCGGCGCAACAAAGTATTTTCCATTAGGGCATACACTATATACATGTTTTGTTCGGCAGATGTCGTTATGGTTGCCGCCTTATTTTCATCATACGAACGTATAATTTTCTATTATTTTGAATTTTTTGGATAAAACTAACTAGCATGGCTTCAAATTTTCGTTGATGTAGTAGCCGCCTATCTTTGTGAATTTGTTGGGCGTTGGAAATACGCAAATGGAAAACGAAAAAGTATAACGAAAAGATTAACGAATTCAATTTCTTTTTTATATTCAGAGTTAAGAATAAGGTTGGAGTGTAACGAACGAAAGTGAAAAATTCATTAATCGAACATCTGAAAAATTATTTTAAATTCAAGTACGTGACGGTTTTAGCATCGAAATAAAAGCTGAGTACTTTGGTTCTTTTGAAATGTGGAATTTTAATCATTGAACAAAACGAACTATCATCTACGACCACATATTCAACGATAATACGAACCCTGAAGTGGTCAAATTACTTGAAAGAAATTTCTTGACGCTATATCTTCTTTTCATATTAGCCAAACAAGTTAGATGCTTGAGAATTACTTGGGCAAACTTTCTCGTTCATTATCACCACTAATAAGTCTCTCACGTTGCTATATTTTACTCGAGCTTCAGTCGTAACGTTTCTGAAGCGTCTAAAATGTATTTTACGTGTATATACAAAAATCGCATATTGAACAAAATATATAGATTTTTGCAAAAAAAAATAAGTAATTTCGAGAATTCTTAAAAGTGGTACTAGTAACAACTTTGACGATTAAATGAGCATTTTCAAAATTTCATCCTCCTTATATGACGTCTTGGACGAAGAATTTCCAATTTTGCAGAGAGCAAATTAGCATAATCGAGCGAATAACATGCGCCGGGAAAGTCCTGGCAACAAATTTATTCAAAATGTCGACAAAATTCTACTTTAAAATCCTCTCGTCGCGTTCCCGTGTATTCAATACACTTGGATTAGCTTGTAATTATTGTATCGCGACGCTTTCTTTCTCTCTTTGTTTTATGAGGTAAGATGAACGTTTTTTCACAATGTCTTCTTGGCTGGTTACTCGACAAAAGGCAACCTCTCCCCCCTATATTCCAACCTTTCGAGTCTTGAATCCACCTGTGCTCGCTACATCTCTCTTTCTCTCTCTCTCTCTATCTCTCTCTCTCTAGACCTGCATTGAGGTTGAGGATCTCTTTGGCTGATAACACGCCGATAAAGGCTGCGTCTGACAACCCACTTTGATAAAGGCCGATGCTGAAATCCTCCCGCCACTGCGCAGCAGCTTTCGTCGTCGTCGTCATTCGCAATTTCAGGAAGCTTCGTTTCGTACCAAATCTAACCTTCTTCTTCATAGCCGTCGTCGTCGTCGACGACGTCGTCCCCCTTTGCCGAAACGTTTTCGTCGAATGCTCCCGTTGAAAAGGACATTCAATAATCGAAACTTCATCGAGGCAACCCGCTGCGCGAAATCTACTTCAAATCGCAAATGTGGAGCCACAGTTGCGTCTGTACCTGAATTGGCTAGATATATATATCTATGTCTGTACATTAATACATTGTCGGTCAGGTATGTCCGTATACGTATTTGTATGTGGAACTGACATTCGTTCATCTTGGAAAATTAATCGGCAATTTCGATGGTCAAGATCACGTCGGCGTCCTCCGTCTCTCGATCTTTTGATAATTTCGATTGAGGAAATGAAGATATTTGACCCCTTAAATAATTTAAATGGCAGGTTCATTAAAAAAAAAAAAAAATGAAAAGGATTGTATTCAAAAAATTAACAATCGCGCGCAAAGAAAATAAGTAAGAAGAAGAAGAAGAAGAAGCTAAAAATGTGTTGAAAAAAAAAATATAAACAGAATTACGCGGAGGCTTGTTTACAGTTTAGAACACCATGCATTCAGCACCCTCGAGGGTATAACGTTACTTAATTACCCGCACCGCAGGACGGACAAAAAGGTTTCGAACTTTACGCTGTATACACCGGCACCACCACGACGCTGCTCGCGGTAGTACACGCGGGAGATACTTAGCGGAATGCTTACGTAACGCTACTGGAAATTTACATATCGATTAACATATCAGTACCTACCTACCTATACCTACCTATACCTACAACGTACGCTTCGCTACCGAACTGCGGTTTAACTTCGGGGTTCGGGTACGGGCGCACGTACACATTACGTAACCCCGTTATTGACCCTCGAAGACACCTATACCCTATACCTATCTCTCTCTCCGCCCTCGTAAACTAACCTTCGGTCCGTGACCCACCGTGTCAATGTGTACGTGTGTGTGTGTTTACGCCGATTGACAAATGCGGCCACCGGCTCCTCGGTCCCTATTATAGTCTCTCTCATTGACTATCGATGAATTGAAAAATGGGTGGACGTATATATATAAGGCCGGGAGTAAATGGAGAGATGAGAACGAGGGGAACCGAGAAGAAGAAGAAGAATTAATCTATTCGATTCGGATCGATTCGTAAATTCGACAATACTGAGGTATCCAAGAAGTTTTGACGCGATTCACTATGGAAGAATGGCACATAATACTTGAATGTCTCACGTTGCATATATATATATATATATATATCCCCTGGAGCTTCAAGTTGTAAGGACCAAAAAACGAATTTACATCTATATTTATGGGGACATTTTGACTCTTTCGCACAAATATTGTTACTTAAAAGTAGGCTAATTAATTAAAAAATAATTATAATAAAAAAAATGTTGGTCGTTCGTGTACATGTATTAAGTAATAAAAAAAAAGTCGACCAAATCATAATAATATTGCAGATGCGGCAGCAGCAGCAGCAATAAACTGAATGAATTAATGAATACATATGAATGAACGAAACACAGTTAGGTCTGATGCATGGTGGTGCGTTCGATACGGTAGCCGAGGGAAGCAAAGAAATTGCAATTGTGTGCAAATAAGACTATGTAAAAACGAGCATTGCGATACCGAATGACTACAATCTAAGCGTAATCGAAATAGGCACAACATGCGGCAATAATGCACTCTTCCGATTACTGTTTCGTGAACCGTATATACGAGGTATACGCTTGATTCACGAAACGAAATTTATTTACTACTACGACGCTAGTTTTCCTGTTTACAATAATTGATGGAAGTCGATGGAATACAATACAATCTTTACAACATTCGTGACATTATTTGGTCAATGTAACGAGCATAATCGACTCGATTGTCCATTAATTGAGTAGCGAAATCAATGCTGCGAGCACTCCATCTCAGATTACACGAATGGCTATTTTATGACGAGCTCACAATAAAGCGTTGACATTAATCAAACATTTGTTGTAAAATATTAAATTATAATAAGGCATTTGACTGCGATTAATACATCATTTTGTCGCGACTGTAAAAACACAAATATTTAATCGAAATGTTCATTATTAATCGCCCGATGCATATTATTTAGACCGACTTCAAATAAGTATACAGCTGGAAGCGGAACGCGATTATGCGCGATATCAACTTTGCGCGTATTACGGTTATATTTTGCTGTGTACACTTTGTAATCGGCTTTGTCCGAGGGAAATGAAATACCGTCTATTGGTAATTAATACGTAACGCGAAGTGCATCGGTTTAGGTCGATACGCAGTCACATTCACTCGTGCCGGTATGTAAAATGCCGTATATATACAGATTTATACACATATATATATATATATATATATATATATAAACACCACTTTTGATTACGGAACCCGACGTTGATTTGATAACCCGTGTGTTTTGTTAAACATATATATTTGGATTTGATTTAAACCACCTCTCGTCGGCGGCAGCAGCGGCTGGTATTTCGTGAAAACTCAATTTTATCGTTAGCGCGCGTATATATATATAAAAACGTTACGTTGATAAAGTAATGGAATGACTGGGATAATAATAATAATGGGAGCGTCGTTTCAACGTTTCATTTAAATCGTTAATAGTGTACCTTTCAATGGTTCATTTCGTATTTATGAGCCGATTCATTTTTCAAGGTCGCAGCGAGCAATTTTACCTTTCGTCAATTTAAAATTTATATGAGATTTTTCAAATATTCCTTTAAATTACGGATATATATGCGAGTTTTACGCAAACGACGCTGAAAAGAAAGGTTTTTGTTTGTTTATTACTTTTTAAACCGAGAAATCCTTTAAATTTTGCAAAGTAAATTAACCAATTTATTTTTATCACTGTTTTGGTCAATTATGAAAACTTACAAACATCGACAAGCGCGAATAAGAATGTCGGCTTTTATAAACAAACGTTGATAAAGGGTAACAGAAAAGTACAGTTGGGTTGAGAAAATAAAATAACAATGGACAAAAGAAAGGCAATTTAGGAATAAACAAAAGTTAAGAGAAAAGACCACGAAAATGGACAACATTTGAGAAAAGACGACAAAAATAAACACAATTTAACAACAAACGAGACAAAAGTTGACACATAAAACAGAAAATAGAAAAAGTCGTAAGAGACAACAGAATACGAAAAAAATAGGCAAAACTTTATAAAATACAGAAAATGGACAAATGTTGAGAAAGTGACTACAGAAGTAGACAAAATTTGAGAAAAGACGATAAAAAATATATACAATTTAACAAATGTGGCAAAAGTTGAGAAACACAACATAATCAGTAAAAGTTAAAAAGCCAAAAAATGGACACAAATATATAAACATTGACAAATATGTCTTTTATAAATAAAAGTCGACAAAAAAGTATAGTAACGTTGAAAAAATTAAATAACAATGGAAAAAAGTTGAGAAAGACAACAATAATAGACTAAAGTTGAGAAAACACGACAAAACTAGACAACTGTTGACAAAAGACAACAAGAATGGACACAGTTCGAGAAAAGACGACAAAAACAGAAAAGCGTTGATTAAAAAAAGGGAAAAAGTACAAACGTTGATAAAACATAAAAAATTAGACAACATTTGAGAAAATACGACAAAACTAAACAAATGTTGATAAAAGACAACAACAAAAATAGACGACATTTAAGAAAATACGAAAAAATAAACAATTATGAATAAAAGACAACAAAAATGAAGTGAAGTTGAAGAAAAATGAAAAAATAGACAAAAGTTTATAAAGATTGAAAATGAACAAGTGTTGAATAAGTATGTAAAAACAGTAAACAACATTTGAGAGAAGACGACAAAGAAAAACACAATGTCAAAAAAAATGAGACAAAAGTTGTGAAATACAGCAAAGGCAGACAGTTGATAAAAGACAGCAAATGGAAGTTAAGAAAATACGTGAAAAATAAAAAATAAAGACAATAAAAAGAAAGAATATCGTTTCAGACACGACAACAAAAATTGACAAAGTTGACAAAAATTAACAAAAATCACCATAATTTTACAAGATTACGCCGCGTTTATCAAAACTAGACAATAATTCAAAACATTGTAAAAGTAAATAAAAAATAAACAACAACATTGAAGATGACGTAGTTTTTCGGCACATTCTTGGTGACAATGTGTCCTCTAAAAATCATTAAACTCGTTGTCAAGTGCACCCGTTTCTCCCCCATGGTAACCGGAGGGTCTCGGTCGCCTCTCGGGCTAATTCTATTTTCCCAAAGACAATAATCGCTATTACTTAAAATCGCTCAAAACAATAAAGCCGATTACCTAAACCCAACCTAACGTCGCCTCGCCCACCCAAAGAACAGCGATGTAATGGAAAAGAACACAAATTATCCGATTCAATTCGCAAAGCATCCTACATATAATTTTTCTGCTTTTACGTCTGCACACACACATGTATATACATGTATGCGCACGCATATAACGTATGCATGCATACACGGAAGAATACTACTAAAGCGGGTGACGATTCTCGACGCTATTGCGCCTCCGGATATATCGGCTCGCGATGTTGTCGTTTCCGAGGGGTTGGTTTCTCCGTGCCATGTGGTCATGCTTCCATCGCGTACCGTACATTTATCGTCGGCGAAACCAGCGAGCGAGAAGGACGTGCAACCCCCCATCGGAATGGGGGAAAGAGAGGGAGCGAGTGCGCACTGAATATATAGTCGCACCGGGACCACGAGGAGGAGGAGGAGAGGGTGAGAAATCAAGAGTGAGAGGGACACGGGAATCACGTAGGGAGGACGAGGAAAAGAGAGAGAGAGAGAGAGAAAGGGAAAGAACGCGCCGAAGCGAATGCTAAAACACGTTAGAAGGAACGCACTGAGGGTATGTATATATACGGGTAGCAAGAGATTCACGAACCTAAATACATATATATATATACCTCGTATATACGGGGGTTGGAGAGAAAAGAGAGAGTGAGCGAGGGGGCGGAAGGGGGGGTTAAAAAGCGACTGGACGGGAGAGGACTCGCCGTTATCGACTATCGATACCACGTGGGGGCATCACGCGAAAGACAATTGCGATGTATTTTATTTAAACGACTCGGCGACTATTGTTTTCTCTCTCTCTCTCTTGGTTCGCTCTTACGTCTCTACTTCCCATCCTCATTCTCGAGGGTCTATAGCTACACGATTATCTTCCTTCGCGTTTATATTCAGGTCAGTAAATTAATAGCTCATAGGCGGGGGGCCCCTCGCGATTTTGTCACCGATCCTATCAATCGGAAAGCGCATTTCAGAGAGAGAAAGCGCATTATGTTCGTCACTCGCTCAACGCGACGTTACGGCCAGATGGATGGTGGGCATGGTGGCTGGGGGGGCCGCAATCATTCGCATGCGTGGCCCGATAAGAGCACGGCGTGCGTACGAGAGATGAAAGAGATAAGTTTCCTGAAAGAGAGAGAGAGAGAGAGAGAGAGAGAGATTGATTGATTGACATCGTATTTATTAATGTCCTGGCCGCACACGAGCCGTGGACATAATATAAAGAACATCC
>JAPYZR010008308.1:0-15243 GCA_030522945.1 Trichopria nigra | reverse complement strand
AAATTTTTTTTTTTTTTTTTTTTTATTTTTTTTTTTTTTTTTTTTTTTTTTTTTTTTTTTTTTTTTTTTTTTTTTTTTTTAATTTCTGCATATATATCTAAGCATTACTCCAATATACTAAGTTAAATTGATCTCATATAGCACGATTTATATAAGACCTGACTCAGACATGATCAACAAATATCTAAAACATGATACAAGGGTCCAAAACTTATCAACAAATAAAAGATTTAAGACCGATATATATATTTTTTATTGATTTTACACGTCATCTCATCTGCAGTTTCAACATAAGACAAATTAAGTGCATGTAATTGCGTAAAGTACAAATTGATTGAACACTGATCGAAAAAACATAAAAATAAATTCAATGAAAATATTAAAGAAACATTTTCATTCGTTCTGATTTTTGCACATCCATTATAGATCCATAAAAAATGGATAAATCATATATTCTTCTTATCTTACTTCGAATTTATGGAATTTAAACGGATGCTCTATAATATCTGCCTAGGAGCCGCAGTAAAAAATCAGTTTTTCACAATTTTTGAAATATTTTGCAATTCTTGTTAATAATTATTAAACTATTAAAGTCAATAGCTATCAAGAAATCCAATACAGATTTTGACTGATCCTCAATAACATTAATTATAGATTTTCTATATTTTTTGAAAGTTTCAAACTATCGTTCGAATATAAGTATCAATCTAAAAATACTGTATTTTATTTGTATAGTGAGCATATGAATTACTTACTACGTACAGTTATAGAACTCTATGAAATTGACAACAAATTGAAAACAACTAAAAAAATATTTTTATTTGTTCCATGTTCGAGGGAAAAACTTGAATTTTTTGCAAAACTTTTCCGTTTTAGAATATTAAATCATTAAAAAAAAAAATCCTGTTTCCGATGAGATTCGAGTATCACGATGCTCTTCTTGCAAAGGTCAAAATACGTAACTTGACTCACGCATCAGTATCAGTATTTCGTAACATTATATAGCATCTGCTGAAACTCAATACCGTCCTTAATGTGGCGCAGCATCTTCCGTTAGGACAACATAAGTCTGGCATTTTTTACTTTTTCCGTCACGTCTCATTACTTTTTCACGCAAAAAAAAAATTAATGAAAAATATCGTTTACCACCTGGAAAATAGATTTATATTTAAATGAGCATTCTGAAAAAAAGGGTGTTGCATAATCCCATTAAGTCCGGATTAATCTATACGATGAATTTTAAGCAGGGGATCGACCCTTTCGTTAAAATTGGAAAAAATGAAGTACTTAGTTGCTTTTTTTTAAATGAGATACGTAATGAAAAATACTACTATATGATAAACGTTATCAGATACAAACCAGGTTTTTCAAAATAATAACTCACATTGAGGAGGTGATGAGTTGAAGATCAACTTTATTAATTTTATTATTAAATTTTATTATTAATGATAATGTTAAAACAAGAAAGCATTATTTTTCACGATATAATTTTAAAACGAGTAAAGGTTATTTATTTGATAACTTTCATTTACAACTGAACTAAAAATAACAATAATTTTTTTCGACTAATTTTAATTTATGAAAATTGAAAATTGCGTTCATGAGGAAGTGGCAGGAAACCACTATACCACAATAACTTAACATCAATTAAAATCCTTTAATTAAACAAATGTCTATTAAGCAATAAAAACGTTCTAATGAAAGTTATTGAATAAATGATTATTGCTGATTATAATCTTTGTTAAGAACAATAATCCTTTAAGACCAATACTATTAATAAAAAACTGCACATGATTTTCGACGTACCGCATCATCCTAAAAATAATTATTTTTTAAGAAAGTCGTTATTTTCAAAACAATTTTTTCATGATTTATTTTCCATTTTTTAAAATCCGATTATATTTACGTGTATCCCGTTCATATTATAATCGTTGCAGCTGCCTAGTGATTCTTTCTTAAGTCTTATTTTAATAAATGATACTCGTATAACCTCAATGATCCTCAAGAGTAACTGTAATAGTAGAGGATACGACCTAAATTAGCGAATAAATAGCTTGGTACAATAAAGGTATTAAATAGAAAATTAGGAAAAATGCCAAAACTCTCATCAAAATGATCGTAATACTGGACGGATCGAAATCGATAAAAGTACCATGTACTTAATAGATAAAGTATTATGATCGACGTTGGATATGAACCGCATTAGGAATATTAGACTTTTTAATTGAAAAGCGACGTTAATAACGTCTCGTTCTTCTGAACACTGCATAGAGACTGCAATTTTGTACAGAAAATATTTGTACTCTATATTTAGGCGTGATAAACGGTATAGATAGTAAATAATGTTCACCAAATTTCGTCGACATCCTTATGTAAAAAAGGCCAAATCCTTATGTAACGGTTTGCTTCTAGTTTTCAGAGTATTTTAATTGAAAATACTGGGGTAGGAAATTGTACAGCTTTTACACTCAATGTCATCGACAAGAAAGGGGGAAAAATGTTTATCAGCTGCATTTCTAAGTTTGTCGCGTAGTACATAGTTATCGATCTTACATGGCAAATTCTTCCATCATTTCAACGTAATATAATTCGAATTAAGAGATAAACAAACAAAAAAATTAGCATAATTCTAGGAGTATCGTCGAAACAAATGAATGTATACTAATATCTACGTCGATATAACACTTTCAATATGCGTAGTATACAATTATTCGAAAGAAGTTGCAACAGCACGATATGAATTGCTAGATAAGGCTCATTTTTAAGATTGAATTTGTACAAAATCTTTGTAAATGTCAATGTCCTCGAAAGACCTGGCTCGACCACATTTCTATCTTTCGGGTAATTTTGTTAGAGGCGAAATCTTAGACACGTGTAAGACGATGTAAATAAATATTCATTACCTCTTTGAAAATTTTCATGTAGGAATTTATCTTGAAATCCTATATTCGAAAATGTTGTTTATTGGAATCAATAAAATTCTTGAATAGCTTCGAGACCGTTCTAAACAAAAGCGAGCATTGTTTATAAGAACACGTGTTTTAACGTCAGGAAATTTGTCGAAAAAAAATTGGTGACTTATATTTTTAACTTTTTTTTGGAAACCATATTCATTGGACATTAATACTTTCATTGCTCTATTTTATTTGGAACTATCGAAAAATTATTTTAGAATTTTTTCGATTCCTGCCGAAAATGATTTTTTTAATTTGTTAATGATAAAAATTAGTGCTAAGAATAAATGGTACACCATTTTCCAAAACACCAAGTTATATAAATATATAGGATTCTACGACAAATTCCCATATGAAATTCTATATGGGGATTTTTAGTAGGGAATCGTGTCATTCAACGACTATATAGAAAAATGTATGTGTATTACATTCGAGGGATTTCAGTAGTAGCATAATACTTCAATTGTGTTCCGAGTTTTGCAATATCAATGATAACGGTGTTTTTCGTAATGATTATTTTTTAGCGAATTCTTGATTGTATTCTTTTTGCACAATTATTATATGTTAGCAATTCAAATGGTTCAATTGATGGTATTGCTGAAATCTCCCGAATGTAACAACTAATCGTTTTCCGAGAATCAAAGCTTATTAAGAGCACCCAGTGCGGATTTTGCACTCTGTACAATACTCAATAAGCGCCTCGTCATACTGTTAGTACTAATTAACATAAAAGGCAACGCCATAATTAAATATAATGGAACTGTCCAGCACATACTCTAATAGAACAAGTAACTGTAAATACAAAAGCGTTAATACTTGAATAATTTTAAGATTGTTTAAACTTTGTGCGCTTACTGAAATGTTTTTTCCATATTATTTATATATATTTTACCCTTGTAGAAAATAAAATAACTATATATGGCACTAGCCAGTACCGCATGATGATACGCAGTGGGCGCTAGCTATTGCCATACATGCAGTTCATTTTTAATAGGGTAGTTATTGATTACTTTAAAAATTTTACGAAAGACTCTTTTTTATGTCACTTATAGTGCTTAATGATATTTTAAAAGCTAAATAGAAATTCAAATTGACGGATAGTGTAATCAAACATGTATATTAAATACTGAAAAAATAACGCTGACATATTGTAAATACAATAAACCATATAGTATAGATATAGTAATCTATAATGCATCGCGTCACCCTATGACTATACCATTAAAAATTTCGCAATCTGTAATAACAAGTATCGCGACGTATATAGTATAATGCGAATGCGGTCCTCAAGCCCCCGAAAAAGAGGCATAGCCAATCTCTTTATGTAATCAAAAAATAAATAAAGAAACAAATAATAAAAAAAAAAAAAAAAAAAAACACGAAAGACTACAGGTGATGATACCAACTTAGCATTAGATGTAAGGCGAGTGACGTGAAATCTCAATAATTTCGATTGCACTTATCGTATAGCAAAGAGATTTCGAGCTTTTGCAGCTCATCCCGTCAACGCGCGAGTATATTGCGAAATTAGTTTACAATCAAAATGAGAGTAACTCGTCGTCATTCTGCGTACGCCCATTTGTATATATGTATGTACAAAGTTCAATTTCCGTTATTGAACCGCAAACGAAACTTGAGTTACGATGTTACGAAAATTTGTCGATGAACGTTCAAAGGAACGATTCGATTTGTCGGCAAAGTATATACACTTTACGGATGTTTCTATGCCGACAACATTTTGTACTAGTGAGTATTTCATTAACTAGTCATACATTTTAAGTAACGATTATAACGTTAATTCGGATATAACGAACAAATAATGATGCTGCACGGGAAAATTAGATGTATATATCAAGCTGAAAAGTCGTTTCTGGCGCCGATGACAGAAGAATCACAGAAATAAGATTTATTGTAAATTAATACGTTTATAAAATATGTTTTAATGCCAATAAAACATAAAGATCAAGATTATTCTATTCCGAAGAATCACTACTTCTCTATATATGGGCGAGAAAGATTACATTACGTATATTTGTAACAAGAATATATATATACACATAATTTTTTCGTGGCTTTATTGCAAATAAATTTCAATCAAAATCCCACTTTGCAGCTCTTATCTGAGTCGTGTTCCGAGCTAACACATGTCGCACTTTACGCACACGTGGTCGATTCGTTAAAATTCGTATGTATATATACATATATATATGTCGTTGTAAATAAACGTTCGTTACTTCGCGATCGTTTTTATCACGAGACAAATGAAACTGGAGTGTATATATAAATGTGCGAGTAAAAGTATATAATATATAATATATATATATAGTTTAATTGGTTCTGCAGCAAATTCGGCTGCGACGAAAACCGCCCCATTACATATATAAGGTGACTTTAATTACGAAGCCGTTTGTCGATCAGATCGTATTGCCAGACCATATATACATATACGGTTTAATCAAAAGTAACGAAAGAATGTGATTAGATAAGTGTTACGAGATGAGATCTATCGATTGTTAGAGTAAAAGTGTTCGTTATAGAGATTTATGGAAAGAGCTCGTCGTGTCTAAAAGAAGATGTACCTCACATTTACCGCAGTATTATATGCCGATGTATACGGAGGGAATACGCATAAGAAATGTATTGCAACAGGTCGTAATCTGTAACTGCAATGTAACTGTAATGTGTATAAAAACCGGCAAATATGTAAAAAATCTATTCGTTAAACGCAGATATCAAATTGTATGGTACGTTTCTTTGTTGTTTAATGCCAAAGAGTGAAAACTGTTAAGGAAAGGTTAAAACTGGTTACTGCTAACGAAAATGCCGGAATCTATTCAAACTTTACTAAAGGTTTGATTAGCCAAGCGTTGAGTATGTTTTAACGAATTGAAACCTATTATAGATGATGTAAGTAGAAAATGTATGGTGCAGAAAACGGGCGAAATTGAAAATAATAAATCAATAACAATGATTCCTTATAAGTTTATTATAATTTGCGAGATGCATCCCTCCATGAATTTAATATCATAAAAAAAATATTATGTTTTATATATATATGACATTTTTCAAACGATATATCTACAGAAAATTCGCTTTAACATATTTTGTCGCATCAGCTGCATAGAATCTGAACTTTTTACTTATAGAACACTTTCACGGTACGTTTTATATCCTGTTTTATATAATATTAAAATAATTTCACAAAAAGAAGTGTATTTTATTATTATTATTTACTACCGAAGTGAGTACCATTTAGAGCCCCTTAGTGCCTGGGTAATCCCTTTGCGCTCCTCCTTATTTTGCTTAGAACCGATGCATGACCCCTTTCCAAAAGGATAGGATCTCCCTCGGCTCTAAGTTAGAAATGTTTTCCTCCGGTACCACCCCTGTTCCCCAGATTCGATACCGTGTTTCTATCAGCGCATCGCACTTATATAATACGTGCTGCGATGTCTCCAGAGAGCTGCCACACAGTCTACATATTGGACTTTCTTCGAGTCCAATTTTCAGAAGTTTTAGAGCCCTCTTTCCTATATGAATTTTGTCCTGCCGGCATCCAGCTGCCTTATGCCATTCTTTCTCGTGCTCCCTCGTCAGCCATAATGAAATCTCATTTTTGACTGCCACATACAGGAGTCCAACCGCCGATTCGGGTTCAATAAACCTCTTCCCCGCTGCTAGTATTGCTATCCTGTCCGCGATTTCGTTTCCTTCGATTCCCCGATATCCTAGGACCCATTGTAGAGTCAAACGCGAACAGGCCCCTCCAAGCTTATTGAGGATATTGTATCCTTTCTCAACAAGTCTAGATCTAATCTCGAAACCATCTAAGCGCTTGTAGCGCTGCCCTATACTGTCCGAGCATATTAATATATCTCTTTATCGCTTACTTCTTGCCTTCTTACCTCCTCGGCACAATGTATTATTGCCGTGAGTTCCGTTTGTCAGACGTTGATATATTTTCCTAACGGAATGTTAATATCTCTGCCTGTTCTCCTATGATACACTCCTGCACCCGATCCATCCTCCGTCTTCCCAAGCGGCACAAAATGTCTGCAACGTTTTTGAAACGTTTCAAACACGTTACGGACATTTGGTGCCGATTGGGTTAGAACCGTCTGTGAACCACACTTCCAATTCGGAGGCTCGGTTGTCTTGTATCTCCTGCTAGTCTTCCCTGTCCATCGACAGCACCGGGACGTCCCGGGATGTCCTGAGGAGCTCCCGAGAAGCTCCTCGGGACAAAAAACGGACATTTGGACGTCCTCGGGAACTCCTCAGGGCATCCCGAGACGGATTGTGCTGTATGCGTCAAGCTCACCCGATACCGTTTGTCGAACATATGACGTTTTTGCTCGACCCTGTCCGATGTCATACTCATTACCCTGTTCGCTATCAGACTTCTCGGCAACCTAGTATGTCTCGTACGTCCATCCCAGCCATGGAGATTCCTTACTCTTTTTGCTGACTTGGCCGCTTCTCCCCTCAATGTTAAGGGCAGGGGTTCCACCCCCAGTAATGCACCTAGTGCTGCTGTGGATGTAGTACCCATTGCTCCCACCATGCATCTTAGCACGAGACCCCTGAACTTCTCCAATTCCTTTTGGGCTTCCGCTCGTTCTGACCTTGGCTACCAGACCAGTGCCACATACATGACCCTTGGCTTGATTATGGCCCTAAACATCCGCATGATTGTTTCTGGCCTTAAGCCCCACGTGCTGCCTACCGCTCTCCTGCTTTGCCAGAGGGTTGCCGTGACGCTTTTACGCCGTTTTTCCAGTTGCTCCTTCCAGTTTAACTTACTGTCCAGAACAACACCTAGTAACTTCACACTTTTCGTGAACTTCAGTCTCACTCCTTCATATTCCAAATGACACGTTGCGTCCCATTTGTACTTCCGGGTGAGGATTACCACTTCCGTCTTCTCTAGGTTTACCGAGAGCGATTTATTTTTGCATCACTGCTTTACCTTATCCAAGGCTCCTTGCATCAAATTCTTAAGGGGTTCGATGAAAGGGCCCCGTATTTTTATTGCAATATTCACCTGAAATCCCATGGAAGTCGAGCAATGCAGCAGCGAGTCTATCACCAAGCACCGCAGAATGAGGGATAAAACTTCTCCCTGTGGGCATCCTTTATTCAAGTGGCATTCTACAGTTACAAGTCCCTTGTTAGCGCACCCTCCCTGGTGAAAATCCGAATGTACGGGGTGCCCAAAATACAGCTCGTGTACAGTTAAACGCTGTTTTAACTGTACGCGAGATGTACAGTAAATGTAATTTGGACCAGTGTACACTTCCTGTACAGTTCGATTGTTACTAGAGCTTCGATAGCATTTCTACTATCCACTGTCTAAGAAGCCAAGGTACTTTAAAATCCATTAGTGCTTCCTCGATTATCGGAGCCTCTATAGAGGTCGAGTTAAACGCCCCCTCGATATCTAGGAAACCCCCGATTGCAAAACTTTTGGCTTCCAAAGCTTTCTCTAAAAGTAGTGCAACCACGACATGTAGTGCTGATTCCGTTGAACTACCTGCTCTGTACGCATGTTGTTCTCGATTTATCCATTTTCCTTATCCAGGATGTTTGTTCTTATATATGCCAATCTACTAGTTTTTCGACCAACTTTAAGATGAACGATGTCATCAATGAAATTGGTCGAAAATCTATCGGTGATGTGTATCCATTTTTCCCCGGTTTGGGGATGCATACCACTCTAGCTCCCTTCCAGGCTCCCGGGATATGACCCGTTTCCAGACTCGCCCTTACAAGCCTTACCAGCAACCCGATGATTTCCTCCTCGGCCCTTTGTAGCAGGGCCGGGTATATTCCATCGGGACCCGGGGACTTATACGGCCCAAAGGTACGCAAGACCCACCTGAATACAATATGAGTTTTTATATTCACATAGTATTATACATATCATAATCCTTAATCTTATTGTATATGAATATTGTATATAAATTCTCTCAATATCACTCCATGCATATAAAAGGATTCGCATTTCACAATTTTAATATATACGAATTCTTTTCAATCCTAATTTAAAAGAAATAGAGGGAATTTAAATACATTCAAAAGGAATTAAAGTTTGAATGCATCTATGCCGACAATTGCTGGGAAGCCAATTTTCGAAAAATGATCAACCGTCGTTAGTGAAAATTCTTTATTACATAAACTCCTCGCATATTATTGCACGTGAAGAAGTCTTACAGAAATTTTTGTGTTACATAAAAAAGAGCTATAATAATTGCTATTACACAATAGTTGTCTTACATATTTACAAAGTACTAAAGTTAAATGTGTTCTTAGTTTCGTATTGATAATGTACAAATGTTTATCAAACTTGGCTCTCTTAAACGCACACTTCTTTTGCAGATATTTTGCAGTTTTGTTTTCGTTCTTCAAATATAAAATGTGTGATAATGTGAAAATAAATAAATATTCATTTAATATGTTTCTTTTACAGAAACAATAAAGATATCTAATTGCTGAACAGCAGATTTCGACTCTATATAGTTATCAAGACGACGAAGTAAAATTGTTCATTACTACAAAGGCCCTAGTAATTTTCTATTTATAATTGTGCATAAAAATATAATTTAAAAGATAGTTTTGCTCATTTTTTCACGTGAATTTTGATTACTCTTGGGGTAGTGTGTTATATACATTCATAAAAATAATAAGGTATACATTATAAATCTTTTTATGATTTTCCTTGTGCTTTATCAGGCATTTAACGTTTGGAGAAAATTACCTTATACTGGATGACAGACTGCAAGCAGGGGAATACTAATGTGGTAACCTGTACTAATCTTTTCCTCCAGTATTCAGTTTCCATTTCAATTTCTCCAAAATGTAAGATGTGTAAGTTTAAAAGTCAATAATTAATAAAGTGTCTTCGTTTTAGTCATTAAAGTAACCGCAAAGACGATAATATATGACGTTTTGATGTAAAACATATCCTACATAAAATTATTTATAATCCGTTAAATTCGAACTTCTAACTATAAATATCTGTTTTTCAACTCAGGTGAAATTATATATTGCACGCTATTATTAAAGTTTTGTAAAAGTCAATACATTTAATAAAAAGTACGTGGAAGATGTATAAAATACATTTATAATTTGTGTTATTAAATTAAACAAGTGAAAAGTATTCTTTCGATCTTTTCTACTCAGTTGCATTAATATACATAAATATACAGATTCAGACAAGAAGCCCAGATCATCCATAAAGCGAAATTCGACAAGTTGCAAATCATTGATATTCCTCAACGAGTTGAAAAATATTGTCATTCTCTTATGAAATAATGTGGTTTTAAGAGGGTAAATTTATCACTTTTATAGGTGTTTAAATAATTATGATACCAAATTTATCTATTAATAAAAAAAAAAACAAATAAAACCTGAAAGTTCAAAATATATTGGATGGTACTCCATATAAACTACTTGCAAGCCCACATGTTACTGACAGTGGAAATACTAAACGCAATTGAAAATATTTGGTGTACAAATATTATAGAATTGCAACATATCAAATCTCAACTCATCTGTAGGCACTCGATAGTATATGTGATCGGAAGTATAGTTTATATAACTTAATTTATTATAGACATTAATTCATCGTACTTACAAACAAATTGCATTTCCATAAGAATTCTCAAATTAACTTTATAAGTTCATATTTACAGGTATGTTTTACGTACATTACAATCTTTAATATTTTACTCGATAAGAAACCATTCATCGAAGACGCTTTAAAAAAATGCAGCCTCTCGATCTCTCTCTTTCTTAACATGTAAAAATATATATATTCTTTGTAAATCACGTAACATATTTGTTACCAGCTTACTATTTACATTATTTACGATTTAAACCTTGGTTTATAGAAACTGCCTGAAAAGGCATTTCCGGGCCAAACTTCCTCTCGATTATTCTAATAATCTAACAATTTAATGATCTTAGTGTTCATTTCTAAAATACAGTATGAAAATTCAAAACACTGTACATGTCTATATTTGCTCGATATTATCAAATGATGTTATTATAGTAAATTTTGTTTAAATCAATCAAATTAATTCTTACCCTGGTAAAAATGGAAGCGTACAGTACGGTTAAAAGTACAAATTCACGCTTATAGAACGCTTTGAGTGCGCTTAAAATGCAAAAAGAAGCGTGAATTTGCACTTTTATGCGTACGGTACGGTAGCCTTCCATTTTTGCCAGGGCAATTATTTGACTTTTTTTATTAGCCGAATCTTGCCTGAAAAAAAGTTGTTCAATCAGCAGAACAATCGCAAGTGAGTGGCGCGGTTCAAAATTTACTATGGCATTCCTTTAACGTATCTCACTTTTGTTCGATCGTGATGATCGCAATATTCAGTAACAATAAGTTTGCAGAGAAAAAGATGAAATATAATGATAAGAATGCAAATGCTGACCCAGAAGAAGGTAGGCAATCCACCCAGTTGATGTCCATGTTTGTGCAAAGCCATAACGTGATGGTCATGGGCTGGTGCTAAGTTGAAAACATTAAACAGTACGTTGATGAAATGTTTATAATTAAATTGTACATATATTATAATATATTTTCTATATGTTCTATGAATGTTACCACGAATCGACAAGAAAAATAATGAAAACTAAAAAGTAATATTAAAGCAACGGTTTGTACCTTCATCGACTGCATGGACATGCAATGCATTGCGAAGATCTTGCATGTGCTGATGATCTGATGTTATATATAATATTGGCGTCAATGGCTGGGTCAGTTTTACTGGGAAAATTGTGTATGTCTGACTTAAAGGTACGGGAGCGTCTAAACACCCGGCATCGCAACCGAAGTAATCACTGTCACTTCGATCCAAAGCAACACCAAGAACAGCGCGATTGTCCTCATTAACAGTTACGGAAATATTAAGATGTGTTATATTACCATAACAGATCCGCCTAAATACAAAAACGAAGTAATATATAACATTAGACATTTTTTAAGAAACTGGGTAATTTTTTGAAAACAAAGCTGTTAAGGCGTATCTTTTACATAATTTTTTAAAAGATATGTTTAAAAATATTCAGGATATATTTTGAATGATTTAGAAATACAAAAATATACTCAAAGCATTAAAATCTAAAATTTGTTCGCAGTGTGAAAATAGATAAAACCAATACATTGAAAATTAAAATTAGTCTACCGCAAACACAATCATCAACAGGAAACTTAATTGTATACTTTTTCTATTTATAAATAAATAAACTGAAACTTGTATTTCTTACCGAAATAAAAAATCTCGATGTAAGTATTGGGGATCTATATTAAAATCAAGATGTTGGTTACTGAACCGCAAACCACCAAGGCTAAGAACTATTGCTTGTTGAATTGCGGATGGATTCCCAGACAGTAAGCGGTGGCAACCTTGTTTTTCTAAAGTAATCAACCAAGCTCGCACTACTTCATTAACTTCATCTACGGTTGATGTATCCTTCCACAATCGTTGAGCATCTCTGTTGAAAAGGACTAAGTTCTGTATTAGATTCATAGATGCGTCACGTCACACTTGTCAAAAATAACAAAAAAGCAGTCTCTGAGAAAACAGTTAGTCAAATAGAAAAAACTTACAGAGTATGATGACCACGATAACAGCCTTCGTTATTTGCCACACTTTTTTCAACTCCATCTGTGCCTTTTGAAACTTGGGATAAAACATAGTACATTGTGCAATTTATTTTATGACCATTGATTGCTCCTTTTGCTTTAGAGTCACTAATTCTGAAACCTGTGTTCCAGTATTTTAGCCATCTAGCTACATGGTATTCTTTCAGACCTTGCTGCTGCTTTATTAAAGCTTTCTTCATTGCCTAAATAGAGCAAAAAATAATAAATGAAAAATCCTAACTGTACACTTATACTATCTAACTTAAAAAAACTAAATTGAAAATTATTATAACTTACATCTATTGCTTTTTTTTGACATATTTTACGTTCTTCATGGAATTGGTCACTCGTGATTGGTTCACTGTACTGTATACTATTAAGAAACTCACGTTTCACAGTTCCCTTTGCTTTAATTTGCAGAAACCTTGGAGGTTGTTTATAGACTATTGAAACAGCTATTTTTTTATTTGAATCTGGTAATGATACATAACCTGTTGTCATGCTGAACTCATAATTTACTCCATCAACCTGAATGCTATATTATACAACAAAATACAGTAATCTATAATACGTGAAATCTGATTAGAGGTAATATTTTCTATGACTTAAATTTTGAAAATTATATACAGAAAAGGGTTGATTTATAATTTTGTAGTGCAAGCAAAAAGTAATATACAGTCGAAATATAATGAATTAATCGTGCTACGTTCTAAAGTATTCTGAATTAATCGTCCTTAAGTTTTTTACAGTATTATTTTTCTTATTTGGGATGGCTATATGTATCTGATCAGAGTATTATATATACAATAGTAAACAATAGAAAAGTTAAGTGAGATAGTGAGATCAAAAGTTTACCAAACACTAATAACTATATAGTATAATTTTTAATTAATTTGGTATTTAACTGTATATAATACAACAGAATAGAAATTATTAAAAATATAAATAATCACAATGTATAGTATATTACTTGATTGTTTCTGTTGTAGAGTCACTCCAATGTGCAGATGTTTGTGACTTCATGTTAACTTCTTGAGAAAATCTAGACGGATTTACAATTGAGATATCTTGAACAAGAATCCCATCAAGTTCTCTGTGAGCATAGTATTGATTATCTACATAATATCCTTCTCGAAAACATTGATATTTATGTACCACACCAGTCGTAAAATGTGTTACTGTAGCCTCTTTGTAAAATTCTTCTCCAGAAATGTCTCCATAAATTAACGGTTGCCAAAACACTGGCAATGAAAGTGTACGACCATATTTAATATACAACCAACTGTCTCGTACAATTGGCATACCAAAAATCCCATTTCCTATATATGGTAAGTAACGTTGCTCTGTTTCCAAAGGCGGATCATGCAGAATATTGGCATTATATTCTGATACTTCAAAATTATAATTTGATAGCCTTTCTTCTAAACAACGCTCCTCGTATACTGTTTCAAACAAAAGGCACAATTATTTTAATACAATATTCGTGTATAATATGATTTATATTGTCTTTAAAAAGAACTTGCTGTAAATGTGGTACAAATCAATTTTTAATAAAACTTACCTTTAATAGGTGTTCTTCTGCTGGAGAACAACCACTGTGCAAAAGAGGGACCAATGTATAGGAGGAATGCTCCAAAAATAACGATGAAAAGAAGTATTTTACGATATGAATAATTGCCATCTAACAGACGTCGTAAACGTCTGCCAATTTCATAGACATCAAACATACCACCGCTCCTCATTTTTGAAAATGTCTACTCCAAGATATCGAAGAAAATCGGTATTTTTTTATACTTTGATACTTTTATGAACAACCTTATTAGATGTAAAAGGAACGAAACAACATAACCTTCGAAAAGAATATTACATTTGAAGACTGATCGATTCAGCAGTGGCATGTATTATTCGATCTAACGATATACGTCATTATTAAAATTTTAGTTTTTAGAATCTATTGAAACGTTGAATTCCATAAATATGTCATTTTATTCAGAAACCGGTGACGTTTGTACGAATTTATTCGCGGAACTCAGTTGTATACAGAAGGTCACAGTTGTCAGTGTTGTCACAGTAGATACAGAAAATGTGCATACACAGAAAGGCACCCTTTAATCTCTGACGCCAGTAGCCACAGTAGATAAGAACATGCCACCATACCGACTCCACCGACTCGACCGACTCTATAGTTCGTAGTCCGTGGCCGTGGAATCATAATATCGTTATATGTACCATAAAATGAATCAAATATGTACAGAGATGCTCTCGATGGGTGGGTCGGGGGGTCGGGTGGATTCGGTGGATTCGACATTTTAGCGCGCGATATAACTATAGTGCAACTAGTGACCATGAGTATAAGTGAATCCTACCTGAAAAGAGTACATATATATGTACATACATATACACATACATAATAAAGATAATAAATAAAAATATTAAGAAACTATACGTACGCGGCGCTAAGAGAAAAAAGAACTGAAAAACTAGGGGCTTCGCCCCTGCGGCCTTCGGCCGCCAACCCCACCGGGGGCTCCGCCTGGACCCTTGGCGCGCTATCGCGCGAAGCTCGCTTCGCTCGCATAATTGATCCTGTTCGGCCCTTCGGGCCTCACTGACTAAACACACTTCGCGGAT
>JAPYZR010008304.1:1335-13812 GCA_030522945.1 Trichopria nigra | reverse complement strand
TTTTTTTTAATAAGACATTACTACGTGAAAAATATACTATATCAAAAGGATGGAGGGTACAAATCAATTGTTTACAAAAGTAATAATTACTTAAATTAATTAAGATGTCCTCTTAATACTGAAGAGTTAACGACCTCGGGAAAATCTATACAAGGTGCGTACTGGCGTGTAAACCGTAAATCGAGTGTCTTGGGACCGCCCGTGGTATAATTCCCCTTGTCAGGCCCGTCGAAAAGCTGAATTTATGAGGGAGATGTACAGTTTTTCGAATTTGACTACTTTATTATAATCATTTTCTTCAACATTGAATCGTTTATAAATAATACAAAAAAGACGTTTGAACGAATGAAAAACCATATTTACAGGGAAAATACATGACATTTTCATAAATGTTACTTGTACGTAACTGTTACATAGTTGAGTAATTGTTACATAATCGTCAAAATTGTCGCTACAAAAATTACAAGAAAATAATTAAAACAAAGTACAAGATACGAATGAAACACGAAATGAAACCATATAGAAACAATAGAATCATGTAGGAAGACGAATCGAACTTTTGTCATATCGAATAGAATCTTCCGAAAATGATTTCCTTCCATCAAGATTAGAAAAAAAAGAAGTCATAATTTTCCCAAAATGAGTATAAATTAAGAGACCTCGCATAATTCACACCGAAAAAGAATCATATGGTCGGGGAGGCGCCGAGATGTTCAGAATTCCGTCATACCTTCCCCAGGGCGCATCCGGTTTTCGACAACTCACTCCCAGGAGATTTGAAAGATTAGATCAATCTACACGGTAATGAGGATATAAATCTACACATTGGTTAATTTCCATCTGCATCGGGTTTCGCAGGGTCATCCGGCGACGAGCGATAATACACACATTAGGAAAGTGACGTAATTGGTTCCAATTTTTCGTCGCTTCAAGAAAGAAAAACAAAAGAAGAAGAGGCAAGTGTAATCATTCTTCATTCCTTCGTTACTCTTCTTTCCTTTTCAATTTTGTCAAAGTTTCCGAAATAAAGCCAATTTATGGTAATATTCCCTAAAAACTTGGGACTTTTCTCACTGTCATCGAAAGCCAAAATCCAAATTTTTCAAACTTTTCAATTTTGTATATGAAAAATAAATAAACAAAAAATGAATAGGGTAAGTTGCGAAATTTAATACTCGACTTCGTATCGAATCACACAAATTTCCTGAGTACATTTTCATTAGTCATTAAGAACGTACCTTTTTACGACTCTATTTAATTTACGATTTAATCGTTGGTCGGTCGCGTGCCGCGTCGCAATTTCGGGATTTCTTCTTTGTGATTTTCTCCAGCTCCATACAAAAAATACTTTAGCGGCTTATGATGAAGAGAAAAAAAAAAAGAAACGACTCGCAGGACTGCAGAAACTACTTGTGTGGTACTTCTGGACGTAAATACACGTTAGCTAATCGTAGAGAGTCCACTTTTGACAACTGTCGCCGACTCACTCGAAATTTCCTAACTTGCATAAGTTATAGAGTTAAGAAAGTACATAAAGAGAATACAAGTGAATTAAAGTGTATTAAAGCGATCTAATGTAAACTAAAGGCACCGAAAGATTTCATTAATTTTTATTAAATCACTTCATACATCATGTTCAACTCTTGTGTCACTTTTCATCACTTTACATTGTGTTTTAATCCACTTTCTAACATGCTTAAATACTCACTTTCTAAAGTCACTTCAAATTTTAAATTATATGTCAATTTGTGTTTTGATTTCATTTTCCAGTTCACTTTAAACATCACTTTAATTCAAGTTTGATTTAAGTGACTTTTATATCAACAACTTGATCGAAAGTTTGAATCATGTCTCAACTTACATTATTATATATATATATAGTAAATTTCAAGCAAAGTTGAAAAGTGAAATAAGAGTTGAAAATGATTTAAACTTTCGATCAAGTTGTCGATAATGAAAGTCACTTAAATAAAACTTGAATTAAAGTGATGTCTAAAGTTGAACAGGAAAAGAAAATTAAAACATGAATTGAAATATAATTTAAATAAAGTCGAGGAAATTGCGAGAAAAGTAATTCAGCTGATTCAAGCGACTAAAACATGATTCAAAAACGTCACTTGTAAGTTGAGAATAGAACAATAATTGAAAATAGAACGAAAAAAGTGAATTCCTAACAAGTTGAAAAGTGATTTGAGAGTTGAAGATGATGTATAAAGTGATTTATTCAAAAATATTGCTACTTATTTAAGTTGTGAAATTTTGAATTAAGTGTTGAGTCTAAAAATCACTTGAAGGAAATTTAAATTAAAGTGATATTTAAAGCGAAATGGAAAATAAAATAAAAACGAGATTAAAAATTAACAGAGACCAATGAATTTGTGAAAAATAAGTTCAACTAATTCAAGTGAAAAAGAATAGCTCAAATTATCACTTGAAAATTAAGATTGGAACAATAATTGAAAGTGAGTATTTAAGAGAGTTTGAAAGTGAATAAAAATATAATGTATGGAATTAACTGGAAACTAAGTGAAATTATTTGCACGAAACGATCGAGTGAATTCAAAAGTGAATGAAAAGTGAATAAAAATAAATTGAAATGAATGGAATTAAAAAAAAAAGTGAATTGTGATTTAGGGAAAGTGATTTACTTAAAAGTATCGATGTTGTAAATTAATAAGTGATTTAAACTTTAATGTAAATTCATAAATGATATACACTTAAGTGATTTAAAAGACTTGAAGTGATTTTAGACCCCTGAATCTTTAACATTTTGTAAATATTATAACAGACCATTAGAAGTTAATTGCTCTGAGTTTGCTACAACTTTGTTCACGTAAATTTAATAAATGAATTCACTATTATAAGTGGAAAAATGAGTATACTAAGTAAGTATTACCGATTTTTACAAATATAAAGAAATAAATAGGACCCACATTTTAATCCCAAACATTTGAAAATTTGACGCACCCACATGAAGTTTCAAACGAATCAAAATTAAAACAGCAATTTTCCGATCGCCTCCCCGTGTGTAAAGCGTCCAATTTCTTTCGCATGAACGAGGCGACCTCTTTTGCAGCAGTTCTGGAAGAATTTATTTAAAGCTGTTAAGGGCTCGTACGAGCCTATCGTCTATCTCGATCGTGAGCCGTCAGTGGAATAAAAAGTCGCATTCGCAATATATCTCATATACGCAGCCCCATTCAAATGATTCGATCTCGCCGTGCCTGATGACCCGAGCGATCGTCGAAATACGGGGGCTCGCACTTGGCTGCTGGGTTCTTGGCTTTTGCCCCGTGTGTCAAACGAGCCGGAGCTAATTATCCCTCGCATAGGACACATGCGACTCGCGAAGAATTTATCGGTTAGCGGATATTCGGGGACGTTTTTCGTAGGCCTCTTTTTTACTATGGGTGCAGCAGCTTCCCTTTAACAATAATTTATGTTTCATCTCTGCAATTTATCGCCCGACAATCGAAAAAATTCCAGTCCCACGAATCCTTCCTAGCGGTAATCCATTCTGGAATCGTTCTGTCATCCTCCAAACCCCTCGATTGTTTTTATACTTGCTCGTTTTGGGTACTTTTCCCGCGAAGTGTATTATAATGACCGCATTTTGTTGAATAGGGACGTTACAACTCCGATGCCGAACATCCGTAAAGTCCCCGGCTTATAAAAAAAAATTAAAATTAACAATTTCAACAATCAGGTTAGGACTTTGAACGTAATCGACGCTTTTCTATTCTTGGAAGATCAATCCGGCGGTTTTTACCAGGGATGATTTGCACTTTTTTGCTAAAATCCTTCAAGTTCACATGTATGTCGTAATCAAAAGTATATCGTACGAATTTTTCAAAAAAAAAACATAACATTGTCATTCTTGTCGGGGAATTCTCCAGTGCTCCCAAATTAATTTGCAAAAATGTACACGTATGCACGCGGAATGATCGTCGGAAGATACATTTCACACCGAATCCTCCAAAAGCTACACGCGGTCGACCTTTTAAATGCCTCCATTACTTTTCACCTCTTCCTCCTTCAGGAGGAAAGGAGTGACGATCATTTGCTCATTTGCGGATACGCAGTACGCCAGTGCTCGAGGGTGATCGTTCATCCGTGTCGTATCCTTCATCGCCGGGCCCCAAGAGCCGAAACCAACACGTGGGGAACCCAAGAGGAGACCTCCGAAAGGGTTCGCAATTTCAGTTTCCGCCTTACCTGTGACAGGTTGAGCACCGCGCCCTTCGAGAAGCCAAACTCTCCCACGCGTCTGTGCTCCCCTACTCCTCCTCCACCTCCACCTCCTCGTATCTTCCAGCGTGTTCCTTCTTCCCCCTTTCTTGTCCGATCTCCCTCGCCTTTCGCTTTCTCGCTCCAACGATTCGGTCGTGAGAGCATTCTCTCTCGGTGGTATGCTTTGAGCCGCACCGCCGGAGAAGCCCCCTCGATTCCTCCGGCCCATCCCCGTCGCTCCCCTTCGCCCCGGCCCTGATATAACTGCCAGGCGAACAGCTGATTCGCAAAGGGGGTCAGCCACCCCTGGCTCTTTCGATTCCATCTTCGAGTTACCGAGAAACTCGAGACAAACTTGTTTCGAGGCAAGTCGCGCGTCGGGAGAACTTAACGTCTCGTTGCCCCGAATGGTCTACCGAGACGAGACTGCGCCCGGCTACCGCTGTGAGCTACTTGTCACCACTTTCGCTTTTCATATCGGCATCAAGAGGAATCGGACAGTCGCTTAACTCGATTCGCCCAACGGAGCACCTTTCTATCGCTACCACTTAATCCGATTCCCTCCTCTCGAGTCTCCGTCCATCAGCGAAGATCGCCGAGATCCATCAGCGGGTCGAGAATCGCTGCTTCAAGAATAATTCCGATGACAGTTTACCACAACGGGATTCGCTTGATGAAGAACAATCCTCTCGTAGCATTAAAAGAATTGCCCTCGTTGGCTTGTCCTGATTTCCTGTTCACACGCGATGAAAAACACACGCGGTCACGAAACCATAAACGACGTCTGAGGCGTCGCGCGCAGAAATGCCCGGTAGATTTATGACAATGGCACTAAGTGCGCCAATAAAGATCTCAAACGAAACCGCAATGTTTTTATAGGCGACTTTCTCATGGAGGACTTTGAGGACACGTGGAAGAAGAACGAAACTGTCAATGACAGAGGAGCTGGCCCTTGATGGAATTAGCCCGTCGCCCGTGAGTGTAACCAATGGCTTTGACGTTTTCCAAGGAAATGTCGGCTACAACTCGCTACGATATTAAGATCCGTGACACGTTATGGTCCTCGCTATTAGAGAGTCTCTTTCTTAAAAAGATTGCGAGAACAATAGACGGATCATCCCTTCGGACGATCGCCCACTGCCTCCTAGCTGTAATGCGTTGTCTGGACTACTACTCATCGTCGATATTCTGTTATTACCTGAATAACGAACCTTTTTAAGCCGCTTTTTACTTGACTTCCACAAAGAGCAAAACCAACAACGCGTAGCCAATGATAAAAACGTTATCGCCCGAGCGGAAAATCAAATAGTCCTGATATCGTCCATCCTGTCGTCAATCGGCAACGTGTTTGCATCACGCAAACGCCGCAGCTGTCCGGCCTCCGAATGTACCGCCCTTGGGGCTTGCACGGCTCCACGTGTAAATGCGAACACCGTTGGTGAGAGAGTTCAATTTGAGGATGCCCGAGCTCCGACCGCAGAGTCTGCGAACCAGCCGTGCAAACTTAAATCTCCCTCCGGATGCCACCAACGGCGTTATGCCAAAATAGACTTCTCTTTTGTCAACGCTCACAGCTCGGAATGACGCGTCTCGAAATTGCACTGACGTTATGATTGCAAATATGGAAAGAGTCTTTTTAACGATTCTTTTTCTGGGCGTGATGGACGCGAAAGTCGAGAATCGTCAGGAATATCGTTTGGAATCAATCGTCAAAGAGTCAATTCCTAAAGGTGCTGTCAAGGCCAAAGTCCGAAAAAGAACGAGTGGTTTTCGGTAGTAATTAGTCGTAATTAAAGATTACGCCCAAAATAACGAAATACAAACTTTTAAAGGTTCCTTTATGACACTTCATGGGTCTTTATTTCTTCTGATGAAGTTTCCTTTTTTTTGGAAGTCCTTGACGACACTAGTTGGACACTAGTATTTCAGTAGCATTCATTCTTAAAGCCTGAAGGAAGCAAAAACAGAAGCGTTATCCCATTCCGATTTTTTTGTGTGATGAGTGCCATACGTTGAAAAGCAAAATTAGCGCCCTTAAAAGCTGCGGGAGAGTCTACCGTTCATCGAGGGGCCTGCATGTTTCTGCACGAGCTCTCTTGCGCAGATAAGAGAAGCACTCGAAACTTTCGAGAGCAGCCGAACAGACGACGGCTGATCAGAAGTCATCGCGTCACGTGTCCGAGGCGATTAGTCCAATTTTTATCGTCGAATCACCTCCATTCCGGCGCCTTATCGCCGTTATTAAAAGAATAAGCTCACCAATCTACAAGGTTTTGACAACATTTGAGAACAAATATTTGCCAAGTGACAGGCCTGTCACGGACTCTGACGTTTGAGTATTTGCATAATTGCCCGAAACGCTACGAGCGGTCCAAGTGGTCTTTTTTTTCAGCGTATCGTCGCTCTCTATTATCTCGAAAATTAATACGGACATTCTCCGTTTCCTTTTTAGCCGATCATCGAGTACAATGAAAACCGGTTGGTATGTCTTGAAAAAAGGAACGGGCGAAGAGAGGCCCTACATGAATCGCCTCGGAAAATGCGAGGCACCGGCTTGACACGAGAATGCTGCAAGATCGATTCGAGAGATTTTACCAGCGGAAGAGCACGCATCTCTAAAGAACTGTTTTTTTCCTCCCCATTTTTTTTTGCAATAAACGAATAATGCTCTTTCCGTTCTCAAATTGTTAAGAAATAAGTTTAATCGATTTCACTGTATTGGCATTTTTTTTAACGTTTTGTAGAACGAAATTGCTCGATTCCTTTCACCCAACGATCGCGTTCGTCATTCAAGCTGGAATATCGCCTGGAGTTAAGACCATCGAGATCGTCGGGGCGAAGCAACTAAGACAGTATCATCATAATTAAGCCAGTGTTCACGGGGATCTTATTCAGGAACACCCAAGATGTTCTCGAATCATGATGAATAGATCAACCCGGTTTGGACTGTTATAACGAGCAAAAAGTACTCTACGAGTTCGCGCTTGTAATGACGGATCAAGCGCTTTGATGAAATATACGTCACGCAATGCGGGATCAGTTTTCGACGGTAATTGACCGAAATTTAATCGTCATCTGGTGTCGATCCTGCAATTACATTCATCCCGCAAGCTATTATATTGTAAAGATGAGAGTTCCGATCTCGCGATTAGCGACTCATTAATGTTTTGACGGTCAGCAGTTTATTAATCGATATGTCGCACCGTCAATCAGAATGTCCCGATAACGTTTCCTTTCATCGATATCTCAATGCGTTCTCGAAGCGTTATCCCAAGATGCTTTTCAAAGTGTTAACCCGCGTGTCGTGTTGCCGCTTCGCGATTGTTCCACAACCGTTACGTGACCAATCCCAGCGGGCCCGAGAGGCTGAGCGTTTAATTTTAAAATTGAGCCAAAGGCTTAAAGAGTCACTTTCCTCGAAGAGGTCCACAATTGTTTCCACAAACCTAAAATCTATAACGCTTTTGACAACGTGACCAAAATCTCGAATCCACGGATTCTTAAAGATCTTATTATCATTAAGATCTTTAAGGATTGTGGGCGATTCCGATTCCCTCTTTCTCCCTAGTCCTCTCTCTCTCTCTCTCTCTCTCTCACTTACCCCCTTCGTTCTCCCTCGGCAACGGCTGAGCACTTCTTTTTGTCTTTTCTCATTTCTTCTCCTTTTATTTTTTCGGTCTGCAAGCCTTGCATACCTGACCGCCACGAGCGCGCCTCCTCCCCCTCCCCCTTCCCCTGCGTCCGCCCCCCCCCCCCCCCCCCCCGACCTCCCCCATCCCTCTCTCTCTCTCTCTCTCTCATTCTTTCTCCGTCTCTCTCATACGTATATACAGTTTCGTATATACGGGCAGAGGATCCCGACTTAACTCGGCACATTCGACTTTCGACGCACGATATCCGACGAGGGGCCCGACTGTCGCAGCTCGACGGACTGGTCGACCGAGTCAGTTCGCAAGGCCCGCAACGAAACAAAGAAAATGAACCCCGAGCTGCCACCGCTGATGAGATTTAAAGGCTTTTCGTGCACCGCGTCGGATAATTGGGCCGCGCGACAATCCGCGACTCCGCCACGCAATTACATTAATGACTGCCGGAGAACGGCTGACCAGCGTCTTGGCCTCGCTGCTCTTTCCCGCCGTCATTGTCCGAATTTTCCGTAATTGGTCCCTAATTAAATCGAACCGTTCCGAAATTCCAAATATTCGTGCTCTTTCGCGTTCTTCTATCGGATTCAATTAATCGACTGTGAATGGAAATTTCGGTTAATTGTCGCATCCCGATGCTTCGATTACAGGGGAGTAATTCAGTGAGCGCTTTAATCGATTGTCGGAACCGGCGATTTTTGGATCGCGTACGCTGTTTTGAGAGCGAACGAACAGGAAGATGGACAAGCTGGAACTCGTGACGTTTTAATCCGATTGGCCCAACATTATATAGCACGGTTGCGTTCCAGGCCCCCCGATACGACTGCTATATCTGATGAGTCCGGCTGAGTGTACACACAAGCCAATTCAGTAATCAAGATGGACCGTAGCGATTGCCGAGATCACTGCGATCGCCGTCGTTATTTCAAGTCATTCCCAAGCCGCGATGATAAAATGTATTTTCATTCCGATAAGGTGTATAATATTCTTCAGATTTACAACGCGAGAAGCTTCGATCGTTGCGCGGCAAACGTCAGCGCGATTCTAAGATTAATCATTGAGGTGCTGTTATATTCCTTGTATTCCTTAAGACGCTGTTCCATGAATGGCTGTTCCAGGGCCAATTCCTAAAGGTGCTATCGCAGTATGGACAGCTGTTAAAGAGTTCATTCCTATAACGGACCTGTCAGGACCAATACCCTTAAGGTGCTGTCCTATTGTCAACCGTTTCGGGTCGAATTACTGGAAACAATAATTGGTCTTCTATTTGACAATTGCAAAATGGCAAAATTCTCGCGTACGACAAGAACGCGTCGTACGATCGCCGAGATTCGGAGAACTGCGAACCCCAGTTGTCGATAATCGCGTGCATATTTCATACGCTTACATATAGAGAGAGTATAGGGGACCCGACGAGCGAGCCGCGCGACGAGTTATTCCTGCAACGGGCGATCGCAAAAATCATTGGGAATAAAAAACCAACGTAAATGTCGTAAAGCCGCCGTAACACGTGGAAATTACAGTGGTCCTTAAATAATTAAGATATGTATCTCCATTTGGTTAAGTAGGCCCGAGGCGGGTTTCGGCCGGAACGACATTTAAATGCTCGAACGCGAATAAGATGCCGAATTTATTATTGGCGATTGAAACGCGAACCGTGGAATACGGGGACAGGCTGGTATAGGGAAAATCAATGACAAACCAACCGGGAGTTCTCGTCAATTAGTGTCGGATAAGCTAATAAGTGATTCCGACCCAGGTGATCACTTCGAGCCGAAAGACCCGCAGCATTCGAAGAGGATGCGGGTCTTTGCTAATATTGTCTCGAAGGATAGAAAAGCGGACCTAAATAATGTTCCTACATTCCCATCAAGGTTGTCGGAATTGTCGTAATTGTCGTCATAATTCATTCTCTTGATGGTTTCGTTATTTTTGTCATCGTGATCTTCGTTTTCATCGTCACCGCTATCTCCGTTGTCGTCTTTGTTGCAGTGATGATCGTCCTCGACTTTCATCGTCATTCGTATCATCTCTTCATCGTCATCGTTGTAATTGTCCACATTTCCAATGCGAAAAGTCATTGTCCTATTTTATTATTATTCGAAGCGGATGTAATGACGATTATTCCAACGACAAATGAACTGGACCAAAGTACGACCTTCAATTCAAAGATGGCGCCCAACACGCGCGATCTCTCGCCCTGAGATCGGAACTTTTAAGCGGTCACTTTGCGAATTCGTGTGAAACGCGGTTTCCGAGGTTACCAAGGTAGAAAGTACCGTATAGCCCATTGGCCAATGCGATAACAGATATACAGTTACCTTCTCCGTGTATACATACTCGTCGACGAGTGGTTATACGTGTAAATAAACGCATGTCTCATTGCGGTGTCTAGACATCGGCGTGTTTATCGGTTTTCACTCCACTCGTATTCCGTTCATTCTACACTCTATACACAAGCTTTCTCGTGTTTTAACTATACGATTACGCTTCCATTCCACGTCCCTCTCTCTCTCTCTCTCTCTTTCTCTCTTTCTCTCGCACTCCTCCTCTACCTTGCCGTTTCTTCTTCTCTTCCCATATACTGTAATTTAATAACGCGACTATATATATACATGACGAATGTACGTAATTATAATAGGTTCTTTATCGGTAATATTTATAACCTCACTTCTCCGTACTGATTTAAAAACGTTCTATTTATTGAATTTCTTTTTCGTTACTCCGTTATCGTTATTGTTATTGTTATTGTTATTATTATTCCTATCGTTACGATATTTAATGCCATTGCTATAATAAATTTCGTTATCAATGTTATTGTAATTGATCCTGACTTTCATTCAATTTCATATACGTATATATACGTGTTTATTCGACAATTGATTATGTATAAAACATATACGCAGTAAACGAAAGCGCAGAAATTAAAAAAAAAACGAATTGAAGTAGATTCAAGTACATTCAAGCATTAGACTCATTTTGAGTACTTTTAATGCATTTTAATTCAATTTAAGTCTTTCCAACTCGTTTTTTGTACGTCCAATGCATTTTCATTTAATGGATAATCCAGCCAATGAAACGCTTTAAAACGTATTCGATAGAATTGAAAAATTAATTCAATTCTGACAAAGATGATCTGTACAAAAAAATACGCTTCGATACGATTGAATTCAAAACTGAGGTTTCCAAATTAAATTGTATACGTTTCAATCCATCTTAATTGAAAATTGAGTAATTTGAATCGTATGATTATTATTGGATTAATATGAATTAAAAAGCATAGAACGTAATTCGCCGACATTGTGCTTGGATTCAAATGTATTGAAAGGCATTGAATTTAATTTATAAAGACTAATTTGATTTGTAAACGCTATTCGTGGATTCAGATGCATTGAAATGTATTGAAATGTAGATTCGCTTCATTTAGAATTCTATTCGTTTTTTAATGCAGAATTAATTTCAATACATTTTTATTTGCTGAGTATGTAATATTTATAAATTGAATTCTATATTCTCGATACATTTAGGAAATCCAAGAGTAATGCTTCCGAATTAAATTGAATACGTTTCAATCCATCCAAATCCATACATCGAGTAATTTGAATCGTATAATGATCATTATTGATGGATTACTATGAATTGAAAAACGTAGAATTTAATTCGTCAACATTGTTCTTGGATTCAAATGTATTGAAAAATATAGAATTTATTTTATAAACACTAATTGGAATTGTAAACACTATTCGTGAATTTAAATGAATTGGAATATATGTATTGCAAAATGGAATTCGTTTTTTAATGCCGAATTCATTTCAATCCATTTTTATTCGATGAGTGTATAATATTTATAAATTAAATTCTATATCTTTTCGATACATTTAATTCTAAAGGAGTAATGTTTTAATTAGATTAAATTTTATACATTTCAATCAATCCTAATTCAAAATCAATCGTAATTACAATTGCGTGTATTTGATTATTTTTGTATTAATATGAACTGAAAAACATTGTATCTAATTCACATACCTTAATGTTGAATTCAAGTGTATTGAAAAGGTATTGAAAATTCATTTACATCTATAAGTAATATTTCCAAATAGAATTAATTATACGTATTTCAATCCATCTTAATCCAAAATTAAGTAATTATATATAATATATATATTATATGCTGTATGTGTAATCGGTTGTACAGCATAGACGACTAACGTAACAAAGTTTACTTAAGAAGATAATCCCGAAGTCAACAAAACGAACAATCGATTAATCTTACTCCTCCTTTTTTTTCTATCTCGCCCTCTTTATCCGTCTCTATGACTGTCGGGCGTATTTCTGTATTTCTCACTCGATATATCTCTATCTTCTAATTTATCTACACATATACTTTTGAAAAACGGACCGTATATACAAATTGATCCGCAAACCTACAGTATATAATTTCGATGAAAAGAATACGATTATAGATTACATCGACGAGACACACGAAATATATATATGGACTTGGTTCAATATACTTCTCGCGTCATTTAAGTTTTGGTATATATCTACCGTCCCGCTCCTTTTTTTTAAATTTTTGTCAACTTGTTTCTTTTATGCGTTAACT